>CM055836.1:5707280-5730906 GCA_029582265.1 Zoroaster sp. YZ-2022 | reverse complement strand
TGGGAGGGTGTCCCCCTGCTTATGGAAATAACATTTACAGATTTATTTATTACAACCACGGGCACGGTCATTTTTTTGGGGCCCTTTTGATCAAAACGTATAGAAAAAAAAATATTTCATTGGACGTAGGGGCGCTTTCGAGAATATCAAAGATTATCAAGATTTTCCTGTTTTATTTTTTTACGGATAACGCAACAGAAATTGGGATCATTATTATAAAAAAACCCACCTTGTGAGGGATTCCCCAAAAAACCCAAAAAATTTCAAAGATCATTAAAATCAAAATCCCCAAAATTAAAAATAAAACAAACTATTGATGTCTCCTTTGTTTTTATCTCAATTTAATGGGGGGGTCGGAGGCCGTTGAATTATTCACACCCTAATAAAAACCCCCTACACTGTGAACACGCCCAGCTAAAACATATTTTGCAAAAAAAGACCATTTGGGAAAAAAATGGACCACTTGCTCGGGGGACTGTGCCAAACAATCACAGATAAAGAAAAGGGACCAAAGGTTCATGACATTAAACCATTTTACATAATCCTAAAAGTACAGACCTGAATTTTGTTTTCGGAAAAATTTTTAGGAATACAAATTAGATAAACACTTTTATGAATTTCTCATTATTTAGGGGGTGCACCCCCCCAGACGTTATAAACGTATTGTAAGTTCCGCCGACGGTGGCGCGACATATATCGTGTTTTTTCGACGATTGGCGATATTGAAAATGTTTAAAAATTGTAAGGGGACTATCTTTTAAATGACATTTGATAAATTGCATTTTTAAATTTGAACAAACCAGGGGAGGTCGGACTGCCCCTAAAATTTTTGATTGGGGGGGAGGATGAATAAAGTCTCCCCAATTTCCCCAAAAACCTTTTGAATTTTAAATTACGACATCATCATTGTCGGTATTTAGGTAAATTTTTCGAAAATTTTTATTGGCCTTAGCACACAAAAAAAATTTAAATTAGAATTTTTTTGGAAATTTTAAAAAAAACAACTTTCAAAATTTTTTTTAAATAAAAAATTTTCCCATTTATTATTTGGGGAAAGGGGGTTTTCGGGTGGGGAAGGGTGGGCTGAGTTTAAATTTCCCTTTTTTCCCTCTCCCAAATTGTAACAATAGATCCCGCCCTAGTTGTTACCGACGTTTCCTTGAAATCACCGACAATACGTTCTTCGGATGTTGGGGATTACCCCGATATGGAAAAAACTTTAGTTTCATTTATTCAACCACATAGGGAACTGGTCATTTAAAAACCAAACCGGGGGGCCCCCGCATCTAAACGTATACAAAAAAATATTTCACTGTGACGTATGAGGCGCTTCTCAAGAGAATATCAAAGCATTATCAAGATTTTCCTGTGTTTATTTTTTATAGGATAACAGCAAAAAAATTGGGATCAGTATATTTTTCATGACTTGCAAATTGTGATAGTGGGCGGGCAAACGAAACAAAATGTTCAAAGATCTTTAAAAAATACTTAAATCTTTTGTTAAAATAAAACAAATTTTTTGATGTTCCCCTTTTGTTTTTTAATTTTAAAATTGGACAGTCGGGGGGCCGGAATTATTCACACCCCAATAAAACCCCCCCACACTAGTAACACGAACGCGGGAAAGCATTTTTTCAAAAAAAACCTTTTTGGGAAAGAAATTGGGACCACTTGTAACTGTGTTTCCAAACAATCACAATAGAAAGGACCAAGGTTCATGACATTGAACCTTTTTACATAACTTTTAAACACCCCAAATCTTTTTTTTTCGGAAAATTTTGGGGACTACAAATTATATAAAAAATCTAAAGAATTTTCCTTATTTTTGGGGGCACCCCCCGAACTTTAAAAGTTTTAAGTTCCCGACGGTGGGGCAATATCGTGCTTTTCTGACGTTTTGGGGTATCGAAAATTTTAAAAATAGGGAAAAACGGTTTTTCATTTAAATGATTATACCCCGGGTTTTACGTTGCGTTAATGAACGAAAACCAAAAGGACGGGGGACCCCCTCAAATTAAAGTTGGGGGGGGAGGGGAAAGAAACCCCCAACAATTTCGCTTCTCAACAAAACCTTTTAATTTTGAAATTTAAACATCATCATTGTCGGGGACTTGGTAATTTTTCAAATTTTTTTTTGCTGCTTTAAAAATTAAAAAAAATTCATAATTTTTGGGAATTTTTTTAAAATTAAAAAATTTTAAACGTATTTATTTTTAATAATAAATTTCCCCCTTTATTAGTTGGGGAAGGGTTTTCTTGGTGGGGGTAAAGGGGGGCATGATATTAATTTACTTTTCCCCCTCCCAAATTGTAACAATGTCCCTAGTTTTAAACATGTTTAAAATATCAATACTGGCCCACAATACGTTCTTCGGATATGATTAGGGTAGCCCTCATATAAAATAACTTTTACAGATTTCATTCTATTACAACCACATAGGGAAACTGGTTTCAAATCACAACCGGGGGGGCCCTTTTTTAAACTTACAAAAAAAAATATTTCTTTTGGGACGTAAGGGGCCTAAAAGAGAATATCGATTATCAAGTTTTTCCTGTTTTTTTTTTTTTATCGGTAAACAAAAAAAGAAAATTGGGATATTTTTAAAGCCATCCCACCAATTGTGATGGAGTGGGCAAAGAACACAAAATTTCAAAGATCATTAAAAATTAAAATCCAAATTTTAAAAAAAAAAAACAAACTATTGTTGATGTCCCCCTTTTGTTTTTATGCTAAATTTTAATGGGACGCCCGGGAGGCCTTGAATTATTCACATCCTAATGAAACCACCCCCACCTAGTGAACACGACCACGCGGGAAACATGTATTTTAACAAAAAAGCCCTACGTTTGGAAGAAAATTGGACCACTTTTCAGGGACTTGGTTTCCCAAAAAATCACAGATAGAAAAAAGGGCCCAAGGTTCATGACTTGAACCATTTTTAATCCTAATAAGTACAGACCCAAAATTACCCAAAACTCTTTTTTGAGTTTCATTTTTAATGTGGGAAAATTGGGGGGCGATACCCCTTAATTGCCACGGGAGGGGGTTGTGTCGAGGACCCGGATCGGGAAAAGTCCTTAAATATGTGGGGAATTTATGGCAATTGATACCAACATTACGTTTACAATCTTTAACAAATAAGACGAGTAACATTCTCAAATTTTGAGGGGAAAGGGAAATTTTTCAATTTTTCCATAATTACAATAAAAACAAATTTGAATTTTGAACAGAATATTAACAAATTAAATCTTTTAATTTTTACAATTTTTTGTTGTATGCCCAAAATATGGAAATTCACTACTTTTAATTTAAAAATTAACAATTCAAGTATTTTTTAAAAAAATTTCATTTTTAATGGGAAAGTTTTCCGGTGGGGGGGTAGGCTGATATAATTACTTTCAATTTATTCATTAACCACGGGCACTGGTCATTTCTAACACAGTAGGCGCTTGCATCAACATACGAAATTTAACTGAGGCTTAAGAATATAAACATTATCAAATTTCTTTTTTTTATCGAACACAACGAAAATTGGGATCGTTATATCAACACCAATTGTGATGGATGTGAAACACAAAATTTCAAAATCATTAAATACTAAAATCTCTTGTTAAATAAAAGAAAACTATTGAGTCTCCTTGTTTATGCTCAATTTTGTGGACAGTCGGAGGCTGATTATTCACATCTAATGAAACCACCTCACTATGAACACGACCGCTGGAAGCTGTATTTTGCACAAAAAAGCCTACGTTTGAAATGGACACTTGTCAGGACTGTGTTTCCAAACAATCACGAAGAATAAGGACCAGGTTCTGACATTGAACCATTTTACATACCCTAATATAGACCTGAATCTTTGTTGGACAAATTGAGAATAAATTAAAATCGGTGTTCTATTTGTGGCCTCGACGTTTCACGTATTGTGTTCCCACGGTGGGCGACAATATCGTGCTTGACGTAGAATCAATGTTAATAGTGGGACATCTTAATGACTTGTACGGATGAGTTGCGTTAATGACGAATCCAGAGACGGTCAATGTCCTCAATAAGTTGAGGGAGGACAATGTTCCCAACATATCAACACCTGAATTGAATAAGACATATCATAGTCAATGTATTTCGACATTTTTTAACTTAAAAATCGTACAAAAATTAACAACTCAAACTATTATTTTTATTATTCCCATTATGTTGGAAGGGTTGTTCTGGTGGATGGGAGTCATGTTAATTACTTTTCCTCCCAATTAAAATGTCCTGTTGTATACCGACACTGTTTACACTATGCAATACTAGCCGACAATACGTTCTTCGATATGATTGGGAGTGTACGCCTGCTATATAGGGAAATAACGTTTACAGATTTCATTCTATTACAACCACATAGGGCAGCTGGTCATTTCTAATAACACAACCGGTAGGGCCGCTTTGCATCTAAACCTATATGAAGAAAAATATTTCACTGTGACGTATGAGGGCGCTTCTCAAGAGAATATCAAAGCATTATCAAGATTTTCCTTTGTTTATTTTTTATACGGTATAACAGCAACAGAAAATTGGGATCAGTATATTATAAGCCATGACTTGCACCGAATTGTGATGGAGTGGCTGACACTGAAACACAAAATGTTCAAAGATCATTAAAATACTTAGAAATCTCACAAATTGTTAAAAATAAAGACAAACTATTGTTGATGTCTCACCTTTGATTTTATGCTCAATTTAATGTGGACAGTCCGGAGGCCGTTGAATTATTCACATCTAATGGAAACCACCCTCTACACTAGTGAACGACCACGCTGGAAAGCATGTATTTTGCACAAAAAAGACCTACGTTTGAAGAAAATTAGGACCACTTGCTCGGGACTAGTGTTTCCCAAAAAAATCACAGATAAAGTAAAGGACCTAAGGTTCATGACATTGAACCATTTTACATAATCCTAATAAGTACAGACCTGAAATCTTGTTTTTTGAAATTTGAGGACATACAAAATTTTGATAAACACATCGGTACATGAATTTCTCATTATTTGAGGTGCACCCTCGGCAGACGTTATACAACGTATTGTGAAGTTCCCCCCGACGGTGGCGCGACATATATCGTCTTTTCTGACGTATTGGCGATATCTGAAAATGTGTTAAAATAGTGTAAGCAGGACTATCATTTAAATGACATTTGATGACCACCGGATTGACGTTGTACAAGTTAATGAACGAAATCGCAGGGACGGGTCGACATGTCCCTCAATATTAATGATTGGGAGGAGGATGGCATGGCAAATTCTCCCAACAATTTCAGCTTCAACAAAACCTTTAATTTTGAAATAAGACATCATCATTGTGAGTACTTAGGTAATTTTTCTACAATTTATTGTCTTGAACATTAAAAATGTAAATTACGTACATTTTTGGAAATTTTAAAGAATTAAACAACTTTCAAAGTATTTATTTTAATAATAAATGTTCCCATTTATTAGTTGGAAGGTTGTTCTTGGGTGGGATAGGGAGGTCATGATATTAATTCACTTTTCTCTCCCAAATTGTAACAATAGATCCCGCCTAGTTGTACCGAACTGACATATACTGGCCACAATATGTTCTTCGATATGATTGGGTGCCCTATGAAATAATTCATTTCATTTATCAACCACAGGGCCTGGTCATTCTAACACAACCGGTAGCCTTTGACTAAACTATAGAAAATATTTACTGTGAGTAGAGCCTTCTAGAATATCAAGCATTATAATTTTCCGTTTATTTTTATACGAAACACAACAATGGGATAGTATATTATCATGACTTCATGTGATGGACTGCTAAACACAAAATTTAAAGTATAATATAGAAATCTCGTAAAAAAAGACAAACTATTTTGAGTCCTGATTTTATTAATTTAATGTGGACGTCCGAGGGCGTGATTTTCATCTAATAACCACTCACAAGTGAACACGACCACTGGAAAGCATATTTTACAAAAGCCTACGTTTGAAATGGACTTGTCGGACTGTGTTTAAACAATCCAATATAGGCCAGGTTCATGACTGAACCATTTACTAATCTAATAGTCAGACCGAAATTGTTTTGGACATTGAGGACATACAATTATATAAAACATGGTACATGATTTCTATTATTTAGTGAGGCACCTCGGAGACGTTATACCAACGTATTGAAGTTCCGCCGACGGTGGGCGACATATATGCTTTTCTGACGTATTGGCGATATCGAAAATGTGTTAAAATAGTAAGGGACATCATTTAAATGACATTTGATGACCACCCGGATTGACGTTGTACAAGTTAATGAACAGAAATCGCAGAGGACGGTCGACATGTCCTCAATATAATGATTGGGAGGAGGATGGCAATGGCAATGTTCCCCAACTTATCGTCTCAACAAACTTTGAATTTGAAATAAGCATCATCATTAGTCAGTCTTGTAATTTTCTGACAATTTATTGTGCCTATAGCAAAAATTAAAAAATGGAAATTCGTACATTTTGAAATTTTAAGAATTAAACAACTTTCAAATATTTATTTTTAATAAATGTTCCCATTTATTAGTTGGGAAGGGTTGTTACTTGGTGGGATAGGGTGTCATGAGTATTAATTCTACTTTTCCTCTCCCAAATTGTAAAATAGATCGCCGCCGCTGTTGTATACCGACCTGTTTACACTATCAATACTGGCCGACAATACGTTCTTCGGATATGATTGGGAGTGTAGCCCTGCTATATAGGAAATAAATTTACAGATTTATTCTATTACAACCACATAGGCGCTGGTCATTTCTAATAACACAACCGGTAGGGCGCTTTGCATCTAAACGTACGAAGAAAATATTTCACTGTGACGTATGAGGCGCTTCTCAAGAGAATATCAAAGCATTTCAAGATTTTCCTGTGTTTATTTTTTATACGTATAACAGCAACAATTGGGATCAGTATATTATAAGATGCTTGCACCATTGTGATGAGTGGTGGCACACAAACACAAAATGTTAAAGATCATTAAAATATTAGAAATCTCACAAATTGTTAAAAAAAGACAAACTATTTGATGTCTCACCTTGATTTATGCTCAATTTAATGTGGACAGTCCGAGGCGTTGAATTATTCATCTAATGGAAACCACCCTCTACACTAGTGAACACGACACCAAACTATTTTGCAAAAGCTACGTTTGGAAAATTAGGACCACTGCTGGGACTAGTGTTTAAACAATCACAGAAAGAAGGATAAGTTCATGACATTAACCATTTCTAATAATACAGACCTGAAATCTTTGTTTGGACAAATTTAGGACACAATTATGAAACACATCGGTAATAATTTCTATTATTGTAGTGCCCTCGGGCAGACGTTACCAACGTTTGAAGTTCCCGACGGGCATATATCGTGCTTTCGAGAGTATCAATGTGTTAAATATAAGGGACTATCATTAAATGACATTGATACGGTTGACGTTGCGAGTTATGAACGAATCGCAGAGGACGGGTGGACATGCCTCATATTAATGATTGGGGGGGATGGCAATGGCAAATGTTTCACAATTATCCCAACAAACCTTTGATTTGAAATTACAGACCATCTGTCTTTGGAATTTTGACAATTTTATTGTCCTATAGCACAATTAAAAATGCAATCGTACATTTTGGATTTTAAATTAAACACCAAACGTATTTATTTTTAATAAATGTTCATTTATTAGTTGGAAGGGTTGCGGTGGGATAGGTAGTCTATTAATTCCTACTTTCCTCCCAATTGTAATAGATCCCCTTGTTACGACACTGTTTACATATAATATCGACAATAGTTCTTCGATATGATTGGATGCTATATGGAAAAAATTTACAATTTCATTTAACCAGGGCTGGTCATTATAACAATGGGCTTTGCACTAAACGTTCAAGAAAAATTCTTGACTTGACTTTAAAATAAGAACGATTTTTGTTTATTTTTTTATATAACCGAAGGGATAGTATATTATGCCACCCAAATGTGATGGAGGGCTATTGCAAAAAAAAGATCATTAAAATACTTAATCTCAAATTTTAAAAAAAGAAAACTTTTGTTACGTTTATGCTCAATTTAATGGATCCGGAGCTAATTCATCTTGAAACCACCTCACACTAGTGAACGACCCTGACATATTTTCAAAGCTATTTGAAGAAAATAACTTCAGGGACTGGTTTCAAACAATCCGATATAGGACCAGGTTCGATTAAATTTTAAATCAAAGTACAGACCTAAATCTTTGTTTTTGGACAAATTGAGGACATAAATTATGATAACACATTGAATTCTTTATTTAGTGAGTGCCCGGGCAGCGTTACCAACGTGAGTTCCACGGTGCGCATATACGTGCTTTTCTGACGTATTGGATATCGAATGAATAAGGACTATCATTTAAATGACATTATGCCCGATGAGTTGTACAGAATCGCAGGAGGGTCGACATCCTCAATTAATGATTGGGAGGATGGATGAATTCAACATATCCTAAAACTGAATTGTGACATCATCATTGTGTCAGCAATTTTCTGACATTTATTTTTAAATAAAATGCAAATTCGTTTTTGGAATTTAAAAATTAACAACTTTCAAACATTTATTTTATAAAAATTCTTATTGTTGAAGGTTACTTGGTGGGAGTCGAAATTATTCTCTCCCAAGAAAATAGATCCCTGTTGTATAGACACTGTTACTATGCAATACTGCAATACGTTCTTCGGATATGTTGGGAGCCTGCTATAGATTTACAGATTTCATTCTATACAACCAGCGCGGTCATTCACAATAGAACTGATCTAAACACGAAGAAAATTCCGAGATGAGGGCTCAAGAAATATCAGCATTATCAGATTTCTGTTTATTTTATGTTAGCAACAATGGGATCAGTATTATAACACTCAATTGTGATGATGGCTGCGAAACAAAATGTTAATCTATTTAGAAATCTAAAATTGTTAAATAAACAACATTGAGTCTACCTTGATTAGTAATTTATGACAGTCCGAGGCATTATACATCCTAGAAACCACCTTCACGTGACAAGCTGGAAAGATTTTTCACAAGCCTACGTTTGGAAGAAATTGGAACTTGTCAGGACTAGTGTTTAAACAATCAGATAAGTAAAGGACCGGTTCTGACTGAACCATTTAATAATCCAATACAGACTATCTTGTTTTTGGAAATTGAGGACATACAAATTATGATAACACATCGGTACATGAATTTCTCATTATTTAGTGAGGTGCACCTCGGCAGACGTTATACCAACGTATTGTGAGTTCCGCCGACGGTGGCGCGACATATATCGTGCTTTTCTGACGTATTGGCGATATCTGAAAATGTGTTAAAATAGTGTAAGCGGACTATCATTTAAATGACATTTGATGAACCGGATTGACGTTGTACAAGTTAATGAACAGGGAAATCGCAGAGGACGGGTCGGACATGTCCCTCAATATTAATGATTGGAGGAGGATGGACAAAAGTCATCCCAATTATCAGCTTTCAACAAAACCTTGAATTTGAAATTACAGACATCATCATTAGTCGAGTACTTAGGTAATTTTTCTGACAAATTTATTGCTGCCTATAGCACACAAATTAAAAAATTTCAAATTACGTACATTTTTGGAGAATTTTAAAGAATTAAACAACTTTCAAACGTATTTATTTTTAATAATAAATTTCCCATTTATTGTTGGGAAGGGTTATTGCTGGTGAGGGTAGGGTGGTCATGAGTATTAATTACTTTTCCTCTCCCAATTGTAACAATAGATCGCCGCCTAGTTGTATACCGACACTGTTTACCTATACAATACTGCACAATACGTTCTTCGGATATGATTGGGAAGTACCTGCTATATGGAAATAACTTTGATTTCATTCTATTACAACCACATGGGCAGCTGGTCATTTCTAATAACACAACCAGTAGGCGCTTTGCATCTAAACGTATACGAAGAAAAATATTTCACTGTGACGTATGAGGGCGCTTCTCAAGAGAATATCAAAGCATTATCAAGATTTTCCTTTTTTATTTTTTATACGGTATAACAGCAACAGAAATGGGATCAGTATATTATAAGCCATGACTTCACCAATTGTGATGGAGTGGGCTGGCACAAAACAAATGTTCAAAGATCATTAAAAATATTTGAAATCTCACAAATTGTTAAAAAAAAAGACAACTATTTGATGTCTCTTTTATTTATGCTCAATTTAATGTGGACAGTCCGGAGGGCCGTTGAATTATTCACATCCTAATGGGAAAACCCCCTCTACACTAGTGAACACGACCACGCTGGAAAGCATGTATTTTGACAAAAAGACCTACGTTTGGAAGAGAAAAATTAGGACACTGTGTCTCACAGAGACCATGTGTTTCCCAAAACAATCATCAGAATAGTAATGAAGAACCCAGTGTTCATGACATTGAACCATTTTCTAATCCTGACAAGTACAGATTCTCAAATCTTTGTTTTTGGACAGAATTTGAGGACATACAAATTATGATAAACACATATTTGAATTTCTCATTATTTAGTGAGGTGCACCCTCGGGCAGACGTTATACCAACATTGTGAAGTTCCGCCGACGGTGGCGACATATCGCTTTTCTGACGTGGCGATATCTGAAAAATGTTAAAATAGTGTAAGGGACTATCATTTAAATGACATTTGATGACCACCCGGATTGACGTTGACAAGTTAATGAACAGGAAATCGCAGGACGGGTCGGACATGTCCCTCAATATTAGATTGGGAGGGAGGATGGCAATCAAATGTCTCCCAACAATTATCGCCTCAACAAAACCTTTGAATTTTGAAATACAGACATCATCATTAGTCAGTACTTAGGTAATTTTCTGACAATTTATTGCCTATAGCACAAATTAAAAATGTGCAAATTCATTACATTTTGGAGGAATTTAAAGAATTAAACAACTTTAAACGTATTTATTTTAATAATAAATGTTCCCATTTATTAGTTGGGAAGGTTGTTACTTGAATAGGTAGGTCATGTATTAATTCTACTTTCCTCTCCCAAATTGTAAAATAGATCCTGCGCTGTTGTATACCGACACTGTTTCACTATGCAATACTGCGACAACGTTCTTCGGATATGATTGGGTAGCCTGCTATATAGGAAATAATTTACAGATTTCATTCTATTACAACCACATAGGCACTGGTCATTTCTAATAACACAACGGTAGACGCTTGCATCTAAACGTATACGAAGAAAAATATTCACTGTGACGTATGAGGGCGCTTCTCAAAGAGAATATCAAAGCATTATCAAGATTTTCCTGTGTTTATTTTTTATACGGTATAACAGCAACAGAAATTGGGATCAGTATATTATAAGCCATGACTTGCACCGAATTGATGATGGGCTGGCACCGAAACACAAAATGTTCAAAGATCATTAAAAATACTTGAAATCTCACAAATTGTTAAAATAAAAGACAAACTATTGTTGATGTCTCACCTTTGATTTTATGCTCAATTTAATGTGGACAGTCCGAGGCCGTTGAATTATTCACATATAAGACCCCTCTAATATTTAAATTTAAAATAACATATTTACCAAAAACCTATTTGGAAAATTGGACCCTGGGAGATGTTTCCCAAATAGTAGGGACAGGTTTACATATTAATCAAGTAAAACTAAATTTTTTACTTTGAGACATACAAATTTGATTAACCATTAATTAAATATTTAGATGACCCTTTGGGAATTATCCAAGAGTTTGGGGCTGCAAATTTTTTCATGATTGGAAATTAGAAAATTAAAGTTTAACAAAACTTCTTTTAAATATTGTCTTATTTAATTAAATTTTAAAATGGAAATAAAATTTAAAATAAATTGGGAAAAAAATAAAAAAAACTTCTAAAAACTTTGAATTTTAAATTCATACTTTTAATTATGGGATTGGTTTTTGTTTTCTTTTACCATTAAATGAAAATACGTACTTTTGGAAATTTAAAATTAAATTTCAAAGAAATTTTAAAATAATTGTTCCCTTTATTTGGGAAGGAAATTATTTTAGGGTAGGGGGTCATTTTAATTCCAAATTTCCTTCCCCTTGATCAAAACAATTTTAATTGCTTTTCCAAAATTTCTTAACAAAGAAAAATATTTTTTGGGTTATGGAGTTGGCCCGAAAGGAATAAATTTATTTATTTATTCACCACAATGGGAGTGGTAAAAACAAATAAACATTATATTAAACTATCGAAGAAAAAATTCATTCTATGGGTCCATTAAAGCATATCAAGACTTTTCCCGGTTTATTTTTTACATATAACAAAAAAAATTGGACCCAATACCCTGTTACAATAATGTTTAGAAAAAGGCCAAGTCATTAAAATTTAAAACCAAAATTTTTAAAAAAAAGGGAAATATTTTACCTTATTTAATAATTTTGGAGTGGGGCCGTTAAATACAATAAAAAACCACGTTTTAAAAAAAACTTACAAAAAACTATTTGAAAAATTGGGCACTGTTGGGAAATAGTGTTTCAACTCCGATTAAAGGAAGTTGATACATTAACCATTAATATAAAAGACCCAAATTTCGGAACAATTGCCAAAAATTTAATAATAATTAATATTTAGATAGGGGCCCCCCAATTTACCCCAAAAATTAATTCCACGGTGGCGAATATATTTTTTTTGTTTAATCTAAAAAATTAAATATAGTATTTTGGGTTTTTTAAAATGAATTTAAAACCCATTTATTTAATTAATAAAGGCCAACGGGTACACTCCTTTATATGGGGAGGTTTCAAAAATTCTCCCAAATTTTTTTCCGCAAAGGGAATTTAAAATTTTGACTCATCTTTAAATCTAATGTGGGAAATTTTAAAAACCTTAATTTAAATTTAAACATAGAATTTTAAAAAAAACCTTCATTTTATTTTTAAAAAAATTTTCCTTTTTAGTTGGGAAAGGGTTTAAAGAAGAAGGTGGGCAAATTTCCTTACTTTTTCCCAAAGAACAAAAGGTCATATTATTTAACCATTTTAAAAAGACAAATTTAAACTTTTCGATAATTGAATTTAAACAAGGAAAAATTTTCAATTTTTATTTAAAACCCATGGGTGGTTTTTAAACACCAAGAACTTTGCAAAAAACGAAGAAAAAATTTAAGAAAAGGCCTTAAAAAAAAACTTTCAGCGTGTTTAAAATACAGATAAGAACAAGTTGATTAATTTATAACCTATTGACACCGAATTTTGGGTTTTGACAAATTTAGACATAAAATTTAAATTCTAATAATAAAATTTGTGAGTCACCGATTATACCAACTTTAATTGGACGGTGGGGCTATTTTCACATAAGGAATCATTAATAGTGAAGGACACTGAAATGATTTGAAACCGTTTGAGAAAAGAACGATCAGAGGAGTGTTACAACTCCAAACGATGGAAGGATGAATGAAATTTCCAACAATATCCAAACTTTGTTTTGAAATTAGACATCAATTAGTCATACTGGTAATTTTCTCATTTGTTGCCCTGCAAATTAAAATATGTAATTCCGCATGGTTGAATAAACAACTTTCTGATTATTATATAAAATGTTATATTAGTGGGTACTTTAATAGGTAGCAGATTATCTACTTCTCAAATTGAAAAATCGCGGAGTGTATATGCCTTAAGTGGACGACAAATGTCTCTAATTAGGAGCCTCTAAAAAACTTTGAATTTATTACAACACATTAGGGTATTTATTACACAACGTAGGGTTGCATTAACGTATACAAAAATTTTAAGATTAGCTTTCAAAGATATAATTATAAATTTTCCCTTTATTTTAAGGTTTACAGTGGGAGGGGATATAGATATTCTATTTTCTCCCAATGAACAAATTCCGTTATAAATACTTAAACTACAAATGTCAAATAAAAAACTTTTGTATTGATTTACTCATTTTGGAAACTGTTAATTATTACACCAATGGCACTCTTCTATAACACACCGGGATTATTCAAAAAAAAAATATTGAGAATTAGGCCTTCTCAGGGAAAGATCAAACAATCACAGATATTTGGATAGGTTCATACATGAACATTACATAATATAATACAGACTAACTTGTTTGGCAAGGACACAAATTATGATAAAATCTACATAATATTAATATGATAAGAACAACTATTTGAGTTCCCGATTTGCCATATTGCTCTGGAGGCGTCTGAAATTTTAATAGTAGACCTCTTAATGACAGAACCCGGATTGATTGACTAAGAACGTTTGGAAGAAAATTAGGACCACTTGCTCAGGGACTAGTGTTTCCAAAACAATTACAGATAGAAGTAAAGGACCTAAGGTTCATGACATTGAACCATTTTTACATAATCCCAATAAGTACAGACCTGAAATCTTTGTTTTTCGGACAAATTTGAGGACATACAAATTATGATAAACACATCGGTACATGAATTTCTCATTATTTAGTGAGGTGCACCCTCGGGCAGACGTTATACCAACGTATTGTGAAGTTCCCGCCGACGGTGGCGCGACATATATCGTGCTTTTCTGACGTATTGGCGATATCTGAAAATGTGTTAAAATAGTGTAAGCGGGACTATCATTTAAATGACATTTGATGACCACCCGGATTGACGTTGTACAAGTTAATGAACAGGAAATCGCAGAGGACGGGTCGGACATGTCCCTCCAATATTAATGATTGGGAGGGAGGATGGCAATGGCAAATGTCTCCCCAACAATTATCGCTTCTCAACAAAACCTTTGAATTTTGAAATTACAGACATCATCATTAGTCGAGGTACTTAGGTAATTTTTTCTGACAATTTTATTGCTGCCTATAGCACACACATTAAAAAATGTGCAAATTCACGTACATTTTTTGGAGAATTTTAAAAGAATTAAACAACTTTCAAACGTATTTATTTTTAATAATAAATGTTCCCATTTATTAGTTGGGAAGGGTTGTTACTTGGGTGGGGATAGGGTAGGTCATGAGTATTAATTCCTACTTTTCCCTCTCCCAAATTGTAACAATAGATCGCCGCCGCTAGTTGTATACCGACACTGTTTACACTATGCAATACTGGCCGACAATACGTTCTTCGGATATGATTGGGAGTGTAGCCCTGCTATATGGGAAATAACATTTACAGATTTCATTCTATTACAACCACATAGGGCAGCTGGTCATTTCTAATAACACAACCGGTAGGGCCGCTTTGCATCTAAACGTATACGAAGAAAAAAATATTTCACTGTGACGTATGAGGGCGCTTCTCAAGAGAATATCAAAGCATTATCAAGATTTTCCTGTGTTTATTTTTTTATACGGTATAACAGCAACAGAAAATTGGGATCAGTATATTATAAGCCATGACTTGCACCGAATTGTGATGGAGTGGGCTGGCACACGAAACACAAAATGTTCAAAGATCATTAAAAATACTTAGAAATCTCACAAATTGTTAAAAATAAAAGACAAACTATTGTTGATGTCTCACCTTTGATTTTATGCTCAATTTAATGTGGACAGTCCGGAGGGCCGTTGAATTATTCACATCCTAATGGAAACCACCCTCTACACTAGTGAACACGACCACGCTGGAAAGCATGTATTTTGCACGAAAAAGACCTACGCTTGGAAGAAAATTAGGACCACTTGTTCAGGGCCTAGTGCATCTAAAACAATCACAGATAAGTAAAGGACCTAAGGTTCATGACATTGAACCATTTCTAATAAGTACAGACCTGAAATCTTTGTTTTTCGGACAAATTTGAGGACATACAAATTATGATAAACACATCGGTACATGAATTTCTCATTATTTAGTGAGGTGCACCCCTCGGGCAGACGTTATACCAACGTATTGTGAAGTTCCCGCCGACGGTGGCGCGACATATATCGTGCTTTTCTGACGTATTGGCGATATCTGAAAATGTGTTAAAATAGTGTAAGCGGGACTATCATTTAAATGACATTTGATGACCACCCGGATTGACGTTGTACAAGTTAATGAACAGGAAATCGCAGAGGACGGGTCGGACATGTCCCTCCAATATTAATGATTGGCCAATATTAATTATCGCTTCTCAACAAAACCTTTGAATTTTGAAATTACAGACATCATCATTAGTCGAGGTACTTAGGTAAATTTTTCTGACAATTTTATTGGTGCCTATAGCACACAAATTAAAAAAAATGCGCAAATTCACGTACACTTTTTTGGAGAATTTTAAAAGAATTAAACAACTTTCAAACGTATTTATTTTTAATAATAAATGTTCCCATTTATTAGTTGGGAAGGGGTTGTTACTTGGGTGGGGATAGGGTAGGTCATGAGTATTAATTCCTACTTTTCCCTCTCCCAAATTGTAACAATAGATCGCCGCCGCTAGTTGTATACCGACACTGTTTACACTATGCAATACTGGCCGACAATACGTTCTTCGGATATGATTGGGAGTGTAGCCCTGCTATATGGGAAATAACATTTACAGATTTCATTCTATTACAACCACATAGGGCAGCTGGTCATTTCTAATAACACAACCGGTAGGGCCGCTTTGCATCTAAACGTATACGAAGAAAAAATATTTCACTGTGACGTATGAGGGCGCTTCTCAAGAGAATATCAAAGCATTATCAAGATTTTCCTGTGTTTATTTTTTTATACGGTATAACAGCAACAGAAAATTGGGATCAGTATATTATAAGCCATGACTTGCACCGAATTGTGATGGAGTGGGCTGGCACACGAAACACAAAATGTTCAAAGATCATTAAATACTTAGAAATGTCACAAATTGTTAAAATAACAGACAAACTATTGTTGATGTCTCACCTTTGATTTTATGCTCAATTTAATGTGGACAGTCCGGAGGGCCGTTGAATTATTCACATCCTAATGGAAACCACCCTCTACACTAGTGAACACGACCACGCTGGAAAGCATGTATTTTGCACAAAAAAAGACCTACGTTTGGAAGAAAATTAGGACCACTTGCTCAGGGACTAGTGTTTCCAAACAATCACAGATAGAAGTAAAGGACCTAAGGTTCATGACATTGAACCATTTTTACATAATCCCTAATAAGTACAGACCTGAAATCTTTGTTTTTCGGACAAATTTGAGGACATACAAATTATGATAAACACATCGGTACATGAATTTCTCATTATTTAGTGAGGTGCACCCCTCGGGCAGACGTTATACCAACGTATTGTGAAGTTCCCGCCGACGGTGGCGCGACATATATCGTGCTTTTCTGACGTATTGGCGATATCTGAAAATGTGTTAAAATAGTGTAAGCGGGACTATCATTTAAATGACATTTGATGACCACCCGGATTGACGTTGTACAAGTTAATGAACAGTAAAATCGCAGAGGACGGGTCGGACATGTCCTCAATATTAATGATTGGGAGGGAGGATGGCAATGGCAAATGTCTCCCCAACAATTATCGCTTCTCAACAAAACCTTTGAATTTTGAAATTACAGACATCATCATTAGTCGAGGTACTTAGGTAATTTGTTCTGACAATTTTATTGCTGCCTATAGCACACACATTAAAAATGTGCAAATTCACGTACATTTTTGGAGAATTTTAAAGAATTAAACAACTTTCAAACGTATTTATTTTTAATAATAAATGTTCCCATTTATTAGTTGGGAAGGGGGTTGTTACTTGAGTGGAGGATAGGGTAGGTCATGAGTATTAATTCCTACTTTTCCCTCTCCCAAATTGTAACAATAGATCGCCGCCGCTAGTTGTATACCGACACTGTTTACACTATGCAATACTGGCCGACAATACGTTCTTCGGATATGATTGGGAGTGTAGCCCTGCTATATGGGAAATAACATTTACAGATTTCATTCTATTACAACCACATAGGGCAGCTGGTCATTTCTAATAACACAACCGGTAGGCCGCTTTGCATCTAAACGTATACGAAGAAAAAATATTTCACTGTGACGTATGAGGGCGCTTCTCAAGAGAATATCAAAGCATTATCAAGATTTTCCTGTGTTTATTTTTTTATACGGTATAACAGCAACAGAAAATTGGGATCAGTATATTATAAGCCATGACTTGCACCGAATTGTGATGGAGTGGGCTGGCACACGAAACACAAAATGTTCAAAGATCATTAAAAATACTTAGAAATCTCACAAATTGTTAAAAATAAAGACAAACTATTGTTGATGTCTCACCTTTGATTTTATGCTCAATTTAATGTGGACAGTCCGGAGGGCCGTTGAATTATTCACATCCTAATGGAAACCACCCTCTACACTAGTGAACACGACCACGCTGGAAAGCATGTATTTTGCACAAAAAAAGACCTACGTTTGGAAGAAAATTAGGACCACTTGCTCAGGGACTAGTGTTTCCAAACAATCACAGATAGAAGTAAAGGACCTAAGGTTCATGACATTGAACCATTTTTACATAATCCCTAATAAGTACAGACCTGAAATCTTTGTTTTTCGGACAAATTTGAGGACATACAAATTATGATAAACACATCGGTACATGAATTTCTCATTATTTAGTGAGGTGCACCCCTCGGGCAGACGTTATACCAACGTATTGTGAAGTTCCCGCCGACGGTGGCGCGACATATATCGTGCTTTTCTGACGTATTGGCGATATCTGAAAATGTGTTAAAATAGTGTAAGCGGGACTATCATTTAAATGACATTTGATGACCACCCGGATTGACGTTGTACAAGTTAATGAACAGGAAATCGCAGAGGACGGGTCGGACATGTCCCTCCAATATTAATGATTGGGAGGGAGGATGGCAATGGCAAATGTCTCCCCAACAATTATCGCTTCTCAACAAAACCTTTGAATTTTGAAATTACAGACATCATCATTAGTCGAGGTACTTAGGTAATTTGTTCTGACAATTTTATTGCTGCCTATAGCCACACACATTAAAAAATGTGCAAATTCACGTACATTATTTGGAGAATTTTAAAAGAATTAAACAACTTTCAAACGTATTTATTTTTAATAATAAATGTTCCCATTTATTAGTTGGGAAGGGTTGTTACTTGGGTGGGGATAGGGTAGGTCATGAGTATTAATTCCTACTTTTCCCTCTCCCAAATTGTAACAATAGATCGCCGCCGCTAGTTGTATACCGACACTGTTTACACTATGCAATACTGGCCGACAATACGTTCTTCGGATATGATTGGGAGTGTAGCCCTGCTATATGGGAAATAACATTTACAGATTTCATTCTATTACAACCACATAGGGCAGCTGGTCATTTCTAATAACACAACCGGTAGGGCCGCTTTGCATCTAAACGTATACGAAAAAAAATATTTCACTGTGACGTATGAGGGCGCTTCTCAAGAGAATATCAAAGCATTATCAAGATTTTCCTGTCATTATTTTATTATACTGTATAACAGCAACACAAAATTGGGATAAGTATATAATAAGCCCTGACTTGCACCAATTGTGATGGAGTGGGCTGGCACACGAAACACAAAATGTTCAAAGATCATTAAAAATACTTAGAAATCTCACAAATTGTTAAAAATAAAAGACAAACTATTGTTGATGTCTCACCTTTGATTTTATGCTCAATTTAATGTGGACAGTCCGGAGGGCCGTTGAATTATTCACATCCTAATGGAAACCACCCTCTACACTAGTGAACACGACCACGCTGGAAAGCATGTATTTTGCACAAAAAAAGACCTACGTTTGGAAGAAAATTAGGACCACTTGCTCAGGGACTAGTGTTTCCAAACAATCACAGATAGAAGTAAAGGACCTAAGGTTCATGACATTGAACCATTTTTACATAATCCCTAATAAGTACAGACCTGAAATCTTTGTTTTTCGGACAAATTTGAGGACATACAAATTATGATAAACACATCGGTACATGAATTTCTCATTATTTAGTGAGGTGCACCCCTCGGGCAGACGTTATACCAACGTATTGTGAAGTTCCCGCCGACGGTGGCGCGACATATATCGTGCTTTTCTGACGTATTGGCGATATCTGAAAATGTGTTAAAATAGTGTAAGCGGGACTATCATTTGAATGACATTTGATGACCACCGGGATTGACGTTGTACAAGTTAATGAACAGGAAATCGCAGAGGACGGGTCGGACATGTCCCTCCAATATTAATGATTGGGAGGGAGGATGGCAATGGCAAATGTCTCCCCAACAATTATCGCTTCTCAACAAAACCTTTGAATTTTGAAATTACAGACATCATCATTAGTCGAGGTACTTAGGTAAATTTTTCTGACAATTTTATTGCTGCCTATAGCACACACATTAAAAAATGTGCAAATTCACGTACATTTTTGGAGAATTTTAAAAGAATTAAACAACTTTCAAACGTATTTATTTTTAATAATAAATGTTCCCATTTATTAGTTGGGAAGGGGTTGTTACTTGGGTGGGGATAGGGTAGGTCATGAGTATTAATTCCTACTTTTCCCTCTCCCAAATTGTAACAATAGATCGCCGCCGCTAGTTGTATACCGACACTGTTTACACTATGCAATACTGGCCGACAATACGTTCTTCGGATATGATTGGGAGTGTAGCCCTGCTATATGGGAAATAACATTTACAGATTTCATTCTATTACAACCACATAGGGCAGCTGGTCATTTCTAATAACACAACCGGTAGGGCCGCTTTGCATCTAAACGTATACGAAGAAAAAATATTTCACTGTGACGTATGAGGGCGCTTCTCAAGAGAATATCAAAGCATTATCAAGATTTTCCTGTGTTTATTTTTTTATACGGTATAACAGCAACAGAAAATTGGGATCAGTATATTATAAGCCATGACTTGCACCGAATTGTGATGGAGTGGGCTGGCACACGAAACACAAAATGTTCAAAGATCATTAAAAATACTTAGAAATCTCACAAATTGTTAAAAATAAAAGACAAACTATTGTTGATGTCTCACCTTTGATTTTATGCTCAATTTAATGTGGACAGTCCGGAGGGCCGTTGAATTATTCACATCCTAATGGAAACCACCCTCTACACTAGTGAACACGACCACGCTGGAAAGCATGTATTTTGCACAAAAAAAGACCTACGTTTGGAAGAAAATTAGGACCACTTGCTCAGGGACTAGTGTTTCCAAACAATCACAGATAGAAGTAAAGGACCTAAGGTTCATGACATTGAACCATTTTTACATAATCCCTAATAAGTACAGACCTGAAATCTTTGTTTTTCGGACAAATTTGAGGACATACAAATTATGATAAACACATCGGTACATGAATTTCTCATTATTTAGTGAGGTGCACCCCTCGGGCAGACGTTATACCAACGTATTGTGAAGTTCCCGCCGACGGTGGCGCGACATATATCGTGCTTTTCTGACGTATTGGCGATATCTGAAAATGTGTTAAAATAGTGTAAGCGGGACTATCATTTAAATGACATTTGATGACCACCCGGATTGACGTTGTACAAGTTAATGAACAGGAAATCGCAGAGGACGGGTCGGACATGTCCCTCCAATATTAATGATTGGGAGGGAGGATGGCAATGGCAAATGTCTCGCCAACAATTATCGCTTCTCAACAAAACCTTTGAATTTTGAAATTATAGACATCATCATTAGTCGAGGTACTTAGGTCAATTTTCTGACAATTTTATTGCTGCCTATAGCACACAAATTAAAAAAAATGTGCAAATTCACGTACATTTTTGGAGAATTTTAAAAGAATTAAACAACTTTCAAACGTATTTATTTTTAATAATAAATGTTCCCATTTATTAGTTGGGAAGGGGTTGTTACTTGGGTGGGGATAGGGTAGGTCATGAGTATTAATTCCTACTTTTCCCTCTCCCAAATTGTAACAATAGATCGCCGCCGCTAGTTGTATACCGACACTGTTTACACTATGCAATACTGGCCGACAATACGTTCTTCGGATATGATTGGGAGTGTAGCCCTGCTATATGGGAAATAACATTTACAGATTTCATTCTATTACAACCACATAGGGCAGCTGGTCATTTCTAATAACACAACCGGTAGGGCCGCTTTGCATCTAAACGTATACGAAGAAAAAATATTTCACTGTGACGTATGAGGGCGCTTCTCAAGAGAATATCAAAGCATTATCAAGATTTTCCTGTGTTTATTTTTTTATACGGTATAACAGCAACAGAAAATTGGGATCAGTATATTATAAGCCATGACTTGCACCGAATTGTGATGGAGTGGGCTGGCACACGAAACACAAAATGTTCAAAGATCATTAAAAATACTTAGAAATCTCACAAATTGTTAAAAATAAAAGACAAACTATTGTTGATGTCTCACCTTTGATTTTATGCTCAATTTAATGTGGACAGTCCGGAGGGCCGTTGAATTATTCACATCCTAATGGAAACCACCCTCTACACTAGTGAACACGACCACGCTGGAAAGCATGTATTTTGCACAAAAAAAGACCTACGTTTGGAAGAAAATTAGGACCACTTGCTCAGGGACTAGTGTTTCCAAACAATCACAGATAGAAGTAAAGGACCTAAGGTTCATGACATTGAACCATTTCTAATAAGTACAGACCTGAAATCTTTGTTTTTTGGACAAATTTGAGGACATACAAATTATGATAAACACATCGGTACATGAATTTCTCATTATTTAGTGAGGTGCACCCCTCGGGCAGACGTTATACCAACGTATTGTGAAGTTCCCGCCGACGGTGGCGCGACATATATCGTGCTTTTCTGACGTATTGGCGATATCTGAAAATGTGTTAAAATAGTGTAAGCGGGACTATCATTTAAATGACATTTGATGACCACCCGGATTGACGTTGTACAAGTTAATGAACAGGAAATCGCAGAGGACGGGTCGGACATGTCCCTCCAATATTAATGATTGGGAGGGAGGATGGCAATGGCAAATGTCTCCCCAACAATTATCGCTTCTCAACAAAACCTTTGAATTTTGAAATTACAGACATCATCATTAGTCGAGGTACTTAGGTAATTTTTTCTGACAATTTTATTGCTGCCTATAGCACACACATTAAAAAATGTGCAAATTGACGTACATTTTTTGGAGAATTTTAAAAGAATTAAACAACTTTCAAACGTATTTATTTTTAATAATAAATGTTCCCATTTATTAGTTGGGAAGGGGTTGTTACTTGGGTGGGATAGGGTAGGTCATGAGTATTAATTCCTACTTTTCCCTCTCCCAAATTGTAACAATAGATCGCCGCCGCTAGTTGTATACCGACACTGTTTACACTATGCAATACTGGCCGACAATACGTTCTTCGGATATGATTGGGAGTGTAGCCCTGCTATATGGGAAATAACATTTACAGATTTCATTCTATTACAACCACATAGGGCAGCTGGTCATTTCTAATAACACAACCGGTAGGGCCGCTTTGCATCTAAACGTATACGAAGAAAAAATATTTCACTGTGACGTATGAGGGCGCTTCTCAAGAGAATATCAAAGCATTATCAAGATTTTCCTGTGTTTATTTTTTTATACGGTATAACAGCAACAGAAAATTGGGATCAGTATATTATAAGCCATGACTTGCAAGTATGGGTA
>CM055836.1:5666370-5706780 GCA_029582265.1 Zoroaster sp. YZ-2022 | reverse complement strand
AAAATGTGACTTGTCCTATGGCATAATGAACTATAACCCTGCATCCCCATGTACAATACCCCAATGAAGGGTGAGGGTTAGGGTTAGGGTAAAGGGTTGAGTTAGGGTTTGGGTTGGGGTTTTATGTTTATATTTGGGTTTAGGTTTAGGTTTGGGGTTTTGGGGTTCAGGGCAGGGTTAGGGTAATGCAAGTTTCCTACAGCTGGGGCTGCCAGTGATACTTTGAAGAAGAAGTTTGAAAACGTCTAACAAAGAAGACGAGTGTCTCAAACCGCGTTACTCTGGTGGACACACAAATCGGACAATATACTGGAGGTGCACTGCACTCTAAAACTGAATTTATTAGTAAGCAGGTTTTCTTTCATGAGTGATGCATTTATTTTGGCTTTAAAACCTAATGACAATGACGTCACATAAACCAGTGATTTATCGGTTTCTCAGTTCCCTATGACACCCTAGTCATCAGATTATAATAAAATTCGTAATTTAAGGGGAAAGAGCTTGTTTAAAAATTGAAAGTTTCAAAACAATATTGAAATAGGTAAATGAAGATAAAGCAACTTTGTAAATACAAAACAAATGACATAAAAACATTGTCAAAAGGAGCGCATGGCAATAAGTGTCATGCGCCATTTTGTAACTTATTACATACCTTTTTATTGTAGTTGGTGTCCTGTAAATGTCTATGTTTCATCCAATAAAGAACTGAAGCGAAGAATTATTCAATGAGTAAATGTTCTGTTTATAAATTTTCCATTGATCATCAGGCTTACTGAAGTTGTAAACAAAAAACATCCCTCTGTCATGGACGCTGCCATTTTGACTATTTAAAGAAATGATTATTTTCAATTTGACTTGGGAACACACTAAGGACATCCAGTATATTGCAGAGGTCATGTTTCTGAAAAAAAAATTAAAAATATTACTCCACTGCAAAATGACAGCTTTAAACATACTTGGTTCGTCTATGTTTCTGTGCGGTTTGCAATGGATAACCATGCATTGTGTATGCATTATTGTATTTCTTGGGTGCAATGTTTTCTTAAAAAATTCTTTAAATAACAATTGGTTCACTCATGAATATTTAAACAATATCTGAATATTATCTAAAGGCAATTTCAAAGTTTCGAAATTAACTTATGACCAGGGGCCGGATCCAGGTTGACAGAAAATGGGCCCTCATACAATGAATCATACGCTGAGGGGAAAATCACAGGCCTTTCTTCACATGATGTACTGAGAAGAAAAATGTAAAATGTAAATTGTTTCATGTAGTGATAGACCACAAGAAAACATCCCAACCCACGCTTGTCCCATGTATATACAGGTCCTTGCAAAGAGAGTTGATAGGTGATGGAGGGCGAAATGGTACAATCAGTTGTACACAATTTCAAAACCTTCATTATTAATACATGCATTCCTGAACCATTTTATTTTAGAAACAACTACTTTGTAATAGTTTTTTGTGAATTTTTACTAATGCAACTTACACATGTAACACTAATTAAGACAACAAATAACAACCAACTTTCAATGATAATGCACAATTTCAATAATAAAAGAGCACATGCAGACTGGACGTAATTTCACAATTCCACATACCTTTTGTTGTAACAGTGCTGTCATCCAATAAAGACCTGAAATACAAGGATATTGAATGGGAAAATTTAATGTAGAGATTTTCATTTATTATCCAGCCTTACTGATACTGTGAAACAAAGCACGTTTAAATCCCACCATCAAAACAAACCATGGACGACGCCATTTGAGTCTATAAGGTGCCCCACTAAATAAAACTGCCATAGTAGAAAGCAGTGCTAAATACAAATATTCAAAAATCATAAAAATGCTTGAAGTCCCACAGTTTTAAACCAAAGAAAAATATTAATCGATATAACCTTTTATTTTCTTCTCTATTTACTGTCTAAAGTCCAGGTTTTCCAGGGAATTCTCATCCCAATGAAAACCACCTCTGCAGTAGTGAAAACGTCCACACTGAAAAGCAGCCATTTGGAAAAAGGCCTTGCCTTGAAATCAAATTAGGACCACTTTTCCAGGGCTAGTGTCAAATACTCACAGTTGAGCCAGGACTGGGTTGTGATAGTGGACCCATTTGCACAATCCATCAAATGAATGGCCTCAAATCTTAGTTTTCAGAAAATTTGAGGCATACACTTTATGATAAATAGCTCGGCATGAATTCCTCACTATTTGGTGATTGCACCCATATAGCAGAGCTACCTCCCAATCATATCCGAAGAACATTGTCAGCCAGTATTGCATAGTGTAAGTAGTGTCCCGGTATACAGTGTGGCGGCGATCTATTGTTAATTTGGGGAGAGGAAAAGCAGGAATTAATATACTCATGACCTACCCTATCCCCACCAAGTAACAACCCCCTTCCCAACTAATAAATAGGAACATTTATTATTAAAATAATACGTTTGAAAGTTGTTTAATTCTTTTAAAATTCTCCAAAATGTACGTGAATTTACAATTTTTTTTAATTTATTATTATATGACAACAATAAAATTATCAGAAAAATTTACCTAAGTACCTCGACTAATATTGATGTCTTAATAATTTCAAAATTCAAAGGGTTTTTGTTGAAGCAGTATTGTTGGGAGACATTTGCCATTACCATCCTCCTCCCAATCATTAATATTGGAGGGACTGTCCGACCGTCTCTGCGATTTCCTGTTTCGTGCTTGTACAACGTCAATCCAGGTTGATAATCAAATATCATTTAAATGATGATACACTTACACTATTTTAACATATTTTCAGATATCGCCAATACGTCAGAAAAGCACGATATGTCGCGCCTGCGTCAGCAGAACTTCTATTACATTTGTTAACATCTGCCCGAGGGTTGCACCTCACTAAATAATAGAAATTCGTACCGATATGTTTATCATAATTTGTATGTCCTCAGAATTTGTCCGAAAAACAAAGATTTCAGGTCTGTACTTATTAGGGTTATGTAAAAAATGGACAATGTCATGAACCTTGGGTCGCCTACTTCTATCTGTGATTGTTTGGAAACACTGGTCCCTGACAAGTGGTCTAATTTTCCATTTTACATTATGGAATAAAGTAAAGTAATTTTCCCATAACCAAAACAATTGCATAATAAAAAGGGGGGTATAAATTTTAATTTTAAATTTAAAAATTATTATTTTATCCCAAAATAGTAAATTTAAATAACTATTAAAATGTTGAAAATTTAATTTTAATTTAAGTTGATAATTGTTTAAATTTGCAGGCATCTTAATTAAAATTTCAGGCCTTTTTCTTAATTTTTAAAAAAAATTTTTTATTTTTAAATGAATTTCATAATTTTAACATTATGATTCCCCTATCTAATCAATTAGGCCATTCCCATAATTTGTATCTTAACCGTATTTATATTGATATCTCTACCATTGAATTTTTAATATAATAATGTAAAGGAAAAGAGCGTCCATACATTTAAGTCTGCAAAATTTTTTAAAATTAATTCTTCCTTGGGTTTTTAATTAACCCGCAAGTTTCCAAATCTTTAAAGGGCTTTTGGGAAATGTAATTAAACCTTTCCCTTTTTAGAGTGTTTAAAATGTCCACAAGTGTCCTTTTTCTTAAATTGTAATAATAGTCAATGTTTGTTTTGTTACATTTATTAAGGATTATTAATAAGTCTTACATTTTATGGCAAAAAAAAATTCAAAATGTTATCTTTGATCCATTTTTAAATTTAAGCCTTTTAATAAATTTTGTGCTACAAATCTCTATTTAAAAACATTTCTTGTTGTTTAAAAATAAACATTTGTTATGCGTATCCATGGAAGAACATATGATATTTTCTTGTATACTAAATACGGCGACTTTTAAATGTCATGGTAAAGTTGTAAATTTCATGAGGACAATATATAAATATTGCAGATGTAGTAAAGTTTAATAAAAACGGATTTATTTTCAATGGGAATAATGTACAAATTTCCTACCGATAAATTCTAAAAAGAAATTTTTTGAAATACTTGAAATGTAATTACCTCCAAATTAAAATTGCATTTTAATTTAATTAAAATTGTCAAAATCCTGTCCTATAATTGCTTATGAATCAATTTTAGTTAATGCAATCTCACTTTCCAAATATCTGAATATTACTTTCGTTCGTTCAAATGCACGCAACCGATTACATTTAAGTCCTTTACATAACAATCAGTGAAGGTGAAATGCAATGTCCACATGTTAACTTCTGGGTGACTACTAAATATGAATCATGTAAATGTTTTTTCAAATTTTAAATAGTAAGGTGTTTATTATTATCTAATTTTCGAACTGTTTATTGTTATGAAGTATGCAATGTACTTTATCTATTATTGTTAATTTGACTTCTGTGTCTTACATTATTATTGATCTGATCTCAATTCTATTCATAAAGTGATCTTGTATTTAATTCTTTAATTCATAGTAAATTCTTGCTTCATTATTACACTGAATAACACATATTTGTTTTAATAAATTTAAAATCTAAGCTAACTCAATAATCAGACATTTTCCTATTTAGGTAAACATTAAAACTGTCATTTTGTTCTTGGAGAAAATGAATTAATACGGGCTACATTCACCCATAACACCTTACTACAGGAATTTTAAATAAAATTTAAGTTTTATTAAAACTCATGACTAATTCAATTTATTTGCATATAAAATGCAGAAAATTTACAATACTCGAGATGTTGATTCAAAATTAAAGTTTTTTGGAAGATAATTTGAGCATTATCATCCTCCCAATCATTAATATTAGAATGACTCTTGATTTCTTTAATTGTAAAGTAATGGGTTCAATCAATTTAAAATGTCCCCTAAATTTTTCAATTTCAATCAAAGTCGAAAAGAATTTGGCCACTGGGAACTTCCATCTTATATAATCGATTACTAAATTAAATTTGTACCTATTCGTAAATCTCAATGTCAAAAAATGTTATTATTAGTATTAATGTAAATCTAACCTTAGCCTTCATCTGTTGTTGAACTATGTACTTGGTCTCAAGGTTTTTGAACATGTTTCATTTTTCCATGGTTTTAAGTTCATTAACGGCTATGTAGTTATTGTAAATAGGTCAATATTTTTTATTTAACATGTCAATAAATTTTAATGATCTTTAACATTTTATTTTTGTCCAACATAATTTCAAGGCTATAACTGTCCCACTTATGCTTATCGTAAAAATAAACAGGAAATTATAAGTTTGATATTTTAAGCTACTTAGAATATTTTTTTTTATCTTAATGCAGCTACCGGTTTACAAAATCCGTTCCATGATTTAATAAATAAATTAAATATTTTCTTTAGCGCTAATCAATCTATCAAGAATATTTGCAGTTTGTGAAAAGCCGTAAAAGGGGATTATTTTAAAATTGGAGAAATTGATAACTAAATACAAACATTAATTAGCATTAATTAAAATATATAATTTTATATGATTAAAATTAGTTTGTTTAGAAATACATCTAGTGAATAAATACTTTAAATTTACATAAGTCAGATCACTCAGTATCATATTCAATTAATTTGATACAAACGTGGGATATTTAAATTGGAAAGTAATTAATACTCACATCAGAACACACAAAATCGGTTACAAATAAAATTGAGTAAGTCTTATTCCAAATTAGAATACATTATGATTTTATTAGGCGTAAATTTCAAAATAATATACCTAATGATTACACTCAAAATTAGTTTTTGATAATTGTGGATTTCAATGCATCCTTCATTTATATTGAAGCTCGTTCCGAAGTCTTAATAGTAAGCTGGTCAAATGTCATAAAGAGCTTAAATTTTAATATTTTACAATGCTCAAACAATAGTCGACTGGAATTACATAGTTAAGTTCGGTTCATAGTAATTAATGTGAATCACATATTTGATATTTAAATTCAATTTCAGTTATTTTGATTTGTAAAGTTAATGCAAGTTTATTCTAATTGCACATATTATTGTCAATTTTAGTTCTGTACCAAAAATGCGAATCTTGTAATTATTTGAAGCTCAAGCCGATATTTTTCATTATAAAGCCTGTTTTATTAAAACCCTGCGATTAATAATAAATTTTGACATTTTTGGATCAAGACTCTAATTCTCAAAAGCTATAACTGCCAATTTTTATTAAAAAAAAAGGGAAATTTATAATTTGAAATTCTTATCCTTCATTGATAAGGAATTTTATAATTACATCTAATTATATTGAAAATTCATCTTTGTGAAGATATTAAATTTTATTCTAGGATAATTATAAAAGACTTGTACATAATTAGAACTTTCAAAATCAATTCTGCAACGTTATAATGGGAGATTATAAACCTCTCCCATATAAGATACACCTCCGAATTGTCATTTTAAATCAATACGTGATTTAATTTAAAATTCTCCAATAGTATTACACATTTTTGAATTTATCAAGCAGATATGTCGCAATTTCCAAATACTGCATATGTCGATTTAAATCAAATTATGAGAAAGTCAATTGTATCTACTTATCCAATATTAGCAGATCCGCTTCTATTGGATTTTAATATTAATGCAACTGGTCTTAATCTGATTTAAAAATCTACAGTGGTCATTTACTTAGTGTGTTTAAAAATATTTCAGTGTCGTGTTAACTAAATGTTATAGTTGTATAACACTCGATTCATTATTGTTAAAATTTAGTGTATCAAAATTTGATATATTTCAAGTTGATTTTATTTTAATGTTAATGACTTGTGTCTTCACTCATATTGGAAACTGGTAAGTTCCAATTTTTATGTTTTCGTAAAAAACATCTAACGTATGTGTTATCTTGAAACCTGTCATGAAATATTTCCGTATTCTAATTAAATGCACTAAAGTATATCAAAAAGTGTCTATTTGATTAAATTAATTGAAATTTTACATTTGGAGGGTCATCCAATATTCCAAAACTGCGATTATAATGAAACGTTATAACAATTTGCGATAATTGTTAAATTGAAAGGAAAATGAATTAATTATTGCCTATCCCAGAACAATCCTTCATTACTAAACGACATTTTATTAAATACACGTTTGGTTTTAATTCTTTTAAAATTTCAAAAATCGTGAATGCACATTTTTCATTGCAACACATAAATTCGAAAATTACTGTCGATATATGTGTCGAATTCAATCAAAGGTTTTAGAGCATAATTGTGGGAACATTAATTATCTTCATATTATCACAGTCAACCATCCTACGATTGTCATTAATTTAAACAATCGTGGTATCAAATTATTAAAAAGTCCTTAATATTTTTAAAATTTAGTATGCAATAGTCAAAATCAATATTCCAATCTCGACTTCATAACTTGATAAGTTGTGGTGACATAAATATGATCATGACATCGTTCAATTTATTGATAATGTCGAAAAACAAGATTTCGTCATTCTGTGAATATTAAATGTTCAATTATGCTGTCTTACTTAACGATTTTAAAATTGTCCGAAAGGATTTTTCAAACGGTTTTGGAAAAATCTTTCCAGCTGTGTTTACAGCCGGCGTTTATAATGTAAATAATTATATCTGATGTCACAAATGTGAAAAACATGGCATAAGTTTGTCTAATATACAATGTAATTTCTTAGTTTAATATCTTTGAAATTTGATTGTTGCACCATAAATTGTCAATGTCTTATAACTATCCAATTTTGCGTATCGTTAAAAATAAAGGTAATTGATTACTTTACCTGAAGGCCCTATACTAATAAAATTCTAATAATAGATGCTAAACCTAAAAGTTGTGTTTTATTTACATGCCATTGTTATGATAAACTGTAATTTATCTATGGCAGTACATCCAAATTCCAAGTTATTGCGTGTATTGCAGGTAAATTCGAAAATAGGAAATTATTGTAATTGCAGAAAGGATTAATCATGAAACTACCTATGTCATTAAACAACCCTCCCATATAAATGGAAATATATTACTAATGTTTAATGTATTTATTTTTCAAAATCGTCATTTATTTAATGTGCAGGCAAATTGCAAAATTACTAAGTACCTGGGATGTTAATTAATCAAAGTTTGTTAAATAATGTTAGACATACATCCTCCTCTAATATTAAATTAGGACAGTCACCGTCCTTAATTTCGTTATTATTGTAAAATCCCAGTGTCTATTATTTAAATGTGTCTTAATAATTTACAATTCATATGCAATGCGAAATGATAATTCGCACTTGGAATCAAATGTTGGATAATTCATCACCCACAAATTGTAAATTGAACATGTCATTCTAATTTGTTCTCTCAATTTGTCCGTAATAGATTCATCGTCTTATGATTAGTAAATTTCAATTTACTTGTCTACTAAAGGATTGTTGGAAACCATCGGAATCCTAATTTTTCCGAGGTCTTTATGAAAATCATTACTGTGTGTTCATATGTGGGTTATTGTGAATAACAAGCTCACTGTCCATTAAATACAAAAATAGGTGAACATTGCATTTTTTTATTTTTACAATAGTTTCAAGTTTAATTCTTAAATTTGTTTTGGCAATCCATCATACGGTCAGTAATTAAATGTTCCATTATGTGTTTAACGTAAATAACAAAATCTAAATGTATCTCTTAGTGCTATTACAGAATTTCTTAGTATTTTAGATGACATAGTGTGTTTTATGACCACTCCTTATTTAAATAATCTAATATCCATATGGGGTACCCAACAATCGAAAACTATTGTATGATATTAACAGGCTATAAAGGCGACTATTTTTCAATTTAGGAAAGAAATTTCAGACTACATCCACTAATAATAATAAATGATTTATTAATAAATATTTGAAATTACTAAAATTTCAATTAGTATTTCATTTTTAAATTGTGTGCTATGTAATTGGTAGAAATTGATATACCGACTATACGTTTCAAATTCAAGTTTAGAATATTTTGGGAAATTATTTCTCTTCAAATTTAGAATTACGTTTCGCCTTTCTTAATTGACAAGCATAAGTGTCATAAATCTTAAATAGTCTTAAATTTTAAACATTTGAATGCAATATAGAGAATTTCCGCCACGTCCCAATCAAATGTGGAAGCTCCGAGTGCCTATAATGAATCATACGTGGTTTATCAAATTATTAAATTGCGAACAATTTAGTTTATTTTGATTAGTAAAAAGTCATTATGACGGCGTACTTCTATTGTTGTTAATGCCGGCATCTAATTTCTAAACACTTTTTTAAAATACATTTTCCATGTTTCACTGTTAGGTTCTTAATGTGAATATTCATGCCTAGTCCTTAAATTACAATAAACTGCAAAAATATTGTCTTTTAAATAAATTTTGAAATTAATATTTACTTTGAATTGTTTCTGTTAGCTCCATTAAATTGATAGTTAAATGTCCAATTTGTGCTTAACGTAAAATAAATGAAAATTTGAAATTTAATTCTTAAGCTATATGTGAAATTTTTTCTTGACTTCAAAGCTGCCACGTTTATATAAAACCATGTTGTTTATAAAATTAAGTATCTAAGGCTACTCAACTCAACGTATTGTGACATTTCATAACAGTTTATCAGCGGATTATTGTACACTGAGGGTAATTAATAATGACTCTTCAAATAAAACCCCTTCCAACATAAAGAATTATTATAAAATGTATGTTTAATTTAAAATCCAATAGTCAATTGCATTTTAATGTGCTATGACATAATTTAGAAATCCTTACACTATAATGAATCTTATTCAAATAAAGTTTGAAGCGTAATTGAATTCATTCTATTTAAATTGGGCATGATATCTTTCTGTTACGTACAATCAATCAAATTTATGATATCGCTTTACCATTCATCAATCTGAAGGAATCGCGCCCTCGATAACTTTAACGTCTCCGGTGCCAAATAGAAATCTTACCATTTCTTGATCTAGTCGAACGATTGTCTATTGAAAATGTTAGTTGCCTGGTCACTTATGAAACAGTCCTACAATGTCTATTCCAAACAGCTTATAATGCTGGTCATCTATTGGTGTTTATTTTGAATTTGACTTCTAATGATATAAGGTCTTGCTATTTTAACTGTGGTTCATATTAAGTTTTAAATTTTCGGCCACTCCTAATTTAATCAGGAATATACCATTTTTTTTTACATAAACGAAAATTTATATCTTGATTTTTGAGCCCATACTCGTAATATCTTATATCGTCAATTCGTCTCGTTGTATATAAAATACAGAACTTGTAATTTTGAATATCTGAAAGATCTAGCAGGAAAATTCTCTTCGAACGTTTGTGCAAAGACTAGGTAAGTTGATACACCGCCTATTGTTAATTGGAAAGAAATGGTTAATACCATGGGCTCTATCCCAACAAGAACAATTCCTAAATGACATATTAAAAGTCGTTTAAATAGCTAATTTTCAATTTGAGGGAAAATAATTTATCATGTTAGCCATAAAAAATACCATCCCAACTAATAATGGACATTTTTTTAAAATAAATGTTGAAGTTGTAATTTTGAATTCCAAATTCTAATTTATTTGAAATTACACGCATAACTGTAAATTACCAATCGTGACATGTATTTTATTCATCAAATTTTTACAATAATTGGAACATATATTCCCCACATAATATTGGGATATCTCCGAGTGCTCTAATTGAAATCATCTGTATCAAATTTAAATTCTCCTTCAAATTAAATGATCTAATAGTAAAAAGTTATGTCGACCGTCCGACTCATGTTGGAAACCTGCCGAGAACTCCAATATAAAACAGTCTTTTATCAAATTGTTTCCCAGTTGTCCAACAAAGATGGTCTTATGATATAATGTCATCATAATTGGCTATCAGTGATTTGAAACTGTCCTACAAGTTAATTTCTAAATAGTCTTTTGTCTTTCCATTCTTCGGAAGTGGTTTTATGAAATTCGGCTGACGTCAATAAAAGAATAAGTGCTAATTTTGCTATACATGTGATTTATTTTTATCTTTGAACTGGCACCGCATCATACAATTGCCCAGTTGTAAATAATCCCAATTTTTTCTATCGTAAATAACAGAAAATCTGAAAGTTGATCTTTGAAAGATCGTCACAGGATTTCTTGTATTTGGAAGGACTACTTGTATAATACCCTGTTCAATAATATGAATTTATTCAAAGAAATTAAATCTTCAAAATTATGTCGTATTAATTAAAATGTGTCATAGGCGAATTGTTAATTAGACGAAATATACTGCTCTATCCATGTAACAATTAAATAAGCATTTTTAAATAATATTTGAGGTTTCTTAATCTCAAAATGTCTAATTCACTTTTATGTTATTATGAAATAAAATTGTAAAATTTACCAATCGATAATGTGAATTATTCAAACTTTGGGAATAATGTTGATTACTTGCCATCCCCTCAAATAATGAGCATGTCCGCGTCTTCATTTGTCATTGTACAAGATCGGTGTATAGATTATTAATAGCCTTGTTACTTTCGATTGAAACGCGAGCAGTATTCCCGGGACTATAGTAAACGTTCCGGGGGTCACTAATAGAGATTCATGTGATATACTTGATGTCCCAATTGCAAAAAGGACAGACTTATTTTATTAAAATGGAATTTGATTTGTCTTTACATTGTGTTGTTTGGACATCCACAATGGTCAATCTTCAAATACTTCAATCTGCTTACGTTTAAAAGGTTCTTAATGATTCCGCCTCATTGAGATAAATAGTGAACTAATGTGCTTTTATTTATTTAGATTTCAGTTGTTTAAATTGTACGTTACCCAATCACTTGTCAATCATGCTAAAATTGTCCATTTTTGCTTAAACGTTAAAAAAAAACAGGAGATATTTTATTTGAGAGAGCTATACTCTGAACTATTTCTTAACTTAAAAATACTTTTTAAAAAAAACTTGCTTATTTTAAATCAAATTTATTTCCTTAGGTTACCAATAACGAAGAAATTCTATATGTATGATGTGTCGTATAAATAGGGGACTATTATTGGGAGAGAGATTATATATACGCTTCCAATACCCTTCCATATAATGAACATTTTTATAAATATCTTTAAATGTTATTCTTAAATTTAAAATTTAAATGGCATTAATTGTGCCAAGCGCAAAAATCAAAAATTTACTATCCCGGTATATATAGTCAATCAGTTGTTAAAAATTGTCAATTCCAACATCTCCATCTTATTGGAAAAAATGTCTCTCTATTTCTTCTTAACTGAAGTAACGGTCAAAGTGTTAATTTCCACTACTTTTTACATTAATCCAATCGTCGAAACAGTAGTGCCACGGGGAATTAACACTGGTCACTTAAGGTAACATAATAAATTTGTCTTTTTACATTTTGATTCTATTTACGAATAAATTTGTCTTCATAATATAAAGGTCTTATAATATACTGATCCCAATTTTCTGTTGCTGTTATACCGTATAAAAAAATAAACACAGGAAAATCTTGATAATGCTTTGATATTCTCTTGAGAAGCGCCCTCATACGTCACAGTGAAATTTTTTTCTTCGTATACGTTTAGATGCAAAGCGGCCCTACCGGTTGTGTTATTAGAAATGACCAGCTGCCCTATGTGGTTGTAATAGAATGAAATCTGTAAATGTTATTTCCCATATAGCAGGGCTACACTCCCAATCATATCCGAAGAACGTATTGTCGGCCAGTATTGCATAGTGTAAACAGTGTCGGTATACAACTAGCGGCGGCGATCTATTGTTACAATTTGGGAGAGGGAAAAGTAGGAATTAATACTCATGACCTACCCTATCCCCACCCAAGTAACAACCCCTTCCCAACTAATAAATGGGAACATTTATTATTAAAAATAAATACGTTTGAAAGTTGTTTAATTCTTTTAAAATTCTCCAAAAAATGTACGTGAATTTGCACATTTTTTTAATTTGTGTGCTATAGGCAGCAATAAAATTGTCAGAAAAATTTACCTAAGTACCTCGACTAATGATGATGTCTGTAATTTCAAAATTCAAAGGTTTTGTTGAGAAGCGATAATTGTTGGGGAGACATTTGCCATTGCCATCCTCCCTCCCAATCATTAATATTGGAGGGACATGTCCGACCCGTCCTCTGCGATTTCCTGTTCATTAACTTGTACAACGTCAATCCGGGTGGTCATCAAATGTCATTTAAATGATAGTCCCGCTTACACTATTTTAACACATTTTCAGATATCGCCAATACGTCAGAAAAGCACGATATATGTCGCGCCACCGTCGGCGGGAACTTCACAATACGTTGGTATAACGTCTGCCCGAGGGGTGCACCTCACTAAATAATGAGAAATTCATGTACCGATGTGTTTATCATAATTTGTATGTCCTCAAATTTGTCCGAAAAACAAAGATTTCAGGTCTGTACTTATTAGGGATTATGTAAAAATGGTTCAATGTCATGAACCTTAGGTCCTTTACTTCTATCTGTGATTGTTTGGAAACACTAGTCCCTGAGCAAGTGGTCCTAATTTTCTTCCAAACGTAGGTCTTTTTTTGTGCAAAATACATGCTTTCCAGCGTGGTCGTGTTCACTAGTGTAGAGGGTGGTTTCCATTAGGATGTGAATAATTCAACGGCCCTCCGGACTGTCCACATTAAATTGAGCATAAAATCAAAGGTGAGACATCAACAATAGTTTGTCTTTATTTTTAACAATTTGTGAGATTTCTAAGTATTTTTAATGATCTTTGAACATTTTGTGTTTCGTGTGCCAGCCCACTCCATCACAATTCGGTGCAAGTCATGGCTTATAATATACTGATCCCAATTTTCTGTTGCTGTTATACCGTATAAAAAAATAAACACAGGAAAATCTTGATAATGCTTTGATATTCTCTTGAGAAGCGCCCTCATACGTCACAGTGAAATATTTTTTCTTCGTATACGTTTAGATGCAAAGCGGCCCTACCGGTTGTGTTATTAGAAATGACCAGCTGCCCTATGTGGTTGTAATAGAATGAAATCTGTAAATGTTATTTCCCATATAGCAGGGCTACACTCCCAATCATATCGAAGAACGTATTGTCGGCCAGTATTGCATAGTGTAAACAGTGTCGGTATACAACTAGCGGCGGCGATCTATTGTTACAATTTGGGAGAGGGAAAAGTAGGAATTAATACTCATGACCTACCCTATCCCCACCCAAGTAACAACCCCTTCCCAACTAATAAATGGGAACATTTATTATTAAAAATAAATACGTTTGAAAGTTGTTTAATTCTTTTAAAATTCTCCAAAAAATGTACGTGAATTTGCACATTTTTTAATGTGTGTGCTATAGGCAGCAATAAAATTGTCAGAAAAAATTACCTAAGTACCTCGACTAATGATGATGTCTGTAATTTCAAAATTCAAAGGTTTTGTTGAGAAGCGATAATTGTTGGGGAGACATTTGCCATTGCCATCCTCCCTCCCAATCATTAATATTGGAGGGACATGTCCGACGTCCTCTGCGATTTCCTGTTCATTAACTTGTACAACTACAATCCGGGTGGTCATCAAATGTCATTTAAATGATAGTCCCGCTTACACTATTTTAACACATTTTCAGATATCGCCAATACGTCAGAAAAGCACGATATATGTCGCGCCACCGTCGGCGGGAACTTCACAATACGTTGGTATAACGTCTGCCCGAGGGGTGCACCTCACTAAATAATGAGAAATTCATGTACCGATGTGTTTATCATAATTTGTATGTCCTCAAATTTGTCCGAAAAACAAAGATTTCAGGTCTGTACTTATTAGGGATTATGTAGAAATGGTTCAATGTCATGAACCTTAGGTCCTTTACTTCTATCTGTGATTGTTTGGAAACACTAGTCCCTGAGCAAGTGGTCCTAATTTTCTTCCAAACGTAGGTCTTTTTTTGTGCAAAATACATGCTTTCCAGCGTGGTCGTGTTCACTAGTGTAGAGGGTGGTTTCCATTAGGATGTGAATAATTCAACGGCCCTCCGGACTGTCCACATTAAATTGAGCATAAAATCAAAGGTGAGACATCAACAATAGTTTGTCTTTTATTTTTAACAATTTGTGAGATTTCTAAGTATTTTTAATGATCTTTGAACATTTTGTGTTTCGTGTGCCAGCCCACTCCATCACAATTCGGTGCAAGTCATGGCTTATAATATACTGATCCCAATTTTCTGTTGCTGTTATACCGTATAAAAAAATAAACACAGGAAAATCTTGATAATGCTTTGATATTCTCTTGAGAAGCGCCCTCATACGTCACAGTGAAATATTTTTTCTTCGTATACGTTTAGATGCAAAGCGGCCCTACCGGTTGTGTTATTAGAAATGACCAGCTGCCCTATGTGGTTGTAATAGAATGAAATCTGTAAATGTTATTTCCCATATAGCAGGGCTACACTCCCAATCATATCCGAAGAACGTATTGTCGGCCAGTATTGCATAGTGTAAACAGTGTCGGTATACAACTAGCGGCGGCGATCTATTGTTACAATTTGGGAGAGGGAAAAGTAGGAATTAATACTCATGACCTACCCTATCCCCACCCAAGTAACAACCCCTTCCCAACTAATAAATGGGAACATTTATTATTAAAAATAAATACGTTTGAAAGTTGTTTAATTCTTTTAAAATTCTCCAAAAAATGTACGTGAATTTGCGCATTTTTTTAATTTGTGTGCTATAGGCACCAATAAAATTGTCAGAAAAATTGACCTAAGTACCTCGACTAATGATGATGTCTGTAATTTCAAAATTCAAAGGTTTTGTTGAGAAGCGATAATTGTTGGGGAGACATTTGCCATTGCCATCCTCCCTCCCAATCATTAATATTGGAGGGACATGTCCGACCCGTCCTCTGCGATTTCCTGTTCATTAACTTGTACAACGTCAATCCGGGTGGTCATCAAATGTCATTTAAATGATAGTCCCGCTTACACTATTTTAACACATTTTCAGATATCGCCAATACGTCAGAAAAGCACGATATATGTCGCGCCACCGTCGGCGGGAACTTCACAATACGTTGGTATAACGTCTGCCCGAGGGGTGCACCTCACTAAATAATGAGAAATTCATGTACCGATGTGTTTATCATAATTTGTATGTCCTCAAATTTGTCCGAAAAACAAAGATTTCAGGTCTGTACTTATTAGGGATTATGTAAAAATGGTTCAATGTCATGAACCTTAGGTCCTTTACTTCTATCTGTGATTGTTTTGGAAACACTAGTCCCTGAGCAAGTGGTCCTAATTTTCTTCCAAACGTAGGTCTTTTTTTGTGCAAAATACATGCTTTCCAGCGTGGTCGTGTTCACTAGTGTAGAGGGTGGTTTCCATTAGGATGTGAATAATTCAACGGCCCTCCGGACTGTCCACATTAAATTGAGCATAAAATCAAAGGTGAGACATCAACAATAGTTTGTCTTTTATTTTTAACAATTTGTGAGATTTCTAAGTATTTTTAATGATCTTTGAACATTTTGTGTTTCGTGTGCCAGCCCACTCCATCACAATTCGGTGCAAGTCATGGCTTATAATATACTGATCCCAATTTTCTGTTGCTGTTATACCGTATAAAAAAATAAACACAGGAAAATCTTGATAATGCTTTGATATTCTCTTGAGAAGCGCCCTCATACGTCACAGTGAAATATTTTTTCTTCGTATACGTTTAGATGCAAAGCGGCCCTACCGGTTGTGTTATTAGAAATGACCAGCTGCCCTATGTGGTTGTAATAGAATGAAATCTGTAAATGTTATTTCCCATATAGCAGGGCTACACTCCCAATCATATCCGAAGAACGTATTGTCGGCCAGTATTGCATAGTGTAAACAGTGTCGGTATACAACTAGCGGCGGCGATCTATTGTTACAATTTGGGAGAGGGAAAGTAGGAATTAATACTCATGACCTACCCTATCCCCACCCAAGTAACAACCCCTTCCCAACTAATAAATGGGAACATTTATTATTAAAAATAAATACGTTTGAAAGTTGTTTAATTCTTTTAAAATTCTCCAAAAATGTACGTGAATTTGCGCATTTTTTAATTTGTGTGCTATAGGCACCAATAAAATTGTCAGAAAAATTGACCTAAGTACCTCGACTAATGATGATGTCTGTAATTTCAAAATTCAAAGGTTTTGTTGAGAAGCGATAATTATTGGGGGGGGGGGACATTTGCCATTGCCATCCTCCCTCCCAATCATTAATATTGGAGGGGACATGTCCGACCCGTCCTCTGCGATTTCCTGTTCATTAACTTGTACAACGTCAATCCGGGTGGTCATCAAATGTCATTTAAATGATAGTCCCGCTTACACTATTTTAACACATTTTCAGATATCGCCAATACGTCAGAAAAGCACGATATATGTCGCGCCACCGTCGGCGGGAACTTCACAATACGTTGGTATAACGTCTGCCCGAGGGGTGCACCACACTAAATAATGAGAAATTCATGTGCCGAGGTGTTTATCATAATTTGTATGTCCTCAAATTTGTCCGAAAAACTAAGATTTCAGGTCTGTACATATTAGGGATTATGTAAAATGGTCCAATGTCATGAACCTTAGGTCCTTTACTTCTATCTGTGATTGTTTTGGATACACTAGGCCCTGAACAAGTGGTCCTAATGTATTTGTGCAAAATACATGCTTTCCAGCGTGGTCGTGTTCACTAGTGTAGAGGGTGGTTTCCATTAGGATGTGAATAATTCAACGGCCCTCCGGACTGTCCACATTAAATTGAGCATAAAATCAAAGGTGAGACATCAACAATAGTTTGTCTTTTATTTTTAACAATTTGTGAGATTTCTAAGTATTTAATGATCTTTGAACATTTTGTGTTTCGTGTGCCAGCCCACTCCATCACAATTCGGTGCAAGTCATGGCTTATAATATACTGATCCCAATTTTCTGTTGCTGTTATACCGTATAAAAAAATAAACACAGGAAAATCTTGATAATGCTTTGATATTCTCTTGAGAAGCGCCCTCATACGTCACAGTGAAATATTTTTTCTTCGTATACGTTTAGATGCAAAGCGGCCCTACCGGTTGTGTTATTAGAAATGACCAGCTGCCCTATGTGGTTGTAATAGAATGAAATCTGTAAATGTTATTTCCCATATAGCAGGGCTACACTCCCAATCATATCCGAAGAACGTATTGTCGGCCAGTATTGCATAGTGTAAACAGTGTCGGTATACAACTAGCGGCGGCGATCTATTGTTACAATTTGGGAGAGGGAAAAGTAGGAATTAATACTCATGACCTACCCTATCCCCACCCAAGTAACAACCCCTTCCCAACTAATAAATGGGAACATTTATTATTAAAAATAAATACGTTTGAAAGTTGTTTAATTCTTTTAAAATTCTCCAAAAAATGTACGTGAATTTGCGCATTTTTTTAATTTGTGTGCTATAGGCACCAATAAAATTGTCAGAAAAATTGACCTAAGTACCTCGACTAATGATGATGTCTGTAATTTCAAAATTCAAAGGTTTTGTTGAGAAGCGATAATTGTTGGGGAGACATTTGCCATTGCCATCCTCCCTCCCAATCATTAATATTGGAGGGACATGTCCGACCCGTCCTCTGCGATTTCCTGTTCATTAACTTGTACAACGTCAATCCGGGTGGTCATCAAATGTCATTTAAATGATAGTCCCGCTTACACTATTTTAACACATTTTCAGATATCGCCAATACGTCAGAAAAGCACGATATATGTCGCGCCACCGTCGGCGGGAACTTCACAATACGTTGGTATAACGTCTGCCCGAGGGGTGCACCTCACTAAATAATGAGAAATTCATGTACCGATGTGTTTATCATAATTTGTATGTCCTCAAATTTGTCCGAAAAACAAAGATTTCAGGTCTGTACTTATTAGGGATTATGTAAAAATGGTTCAATGTCATGAACCTTAGGTCCTTTACTTCTATCTGTGATTGTTTTGGAAACACTAGTCCCTGAGCAAGTGGTCCTAATTTTCTTCCAAACGTAGGTCTTTTTTTGTGCAAAATACATGCTTTCCAGCGTGGTCGTGTTCACTAGTGTAGAGGGTGGTTTCCATTAGGATGTGAATAATTCAACGGCCCTCCGGACTGTCCACATTAAATTGAGCATAAAATCAAAGGTGAGACATCAACAATAGTTTGTCTTTTATTTTTAACAATTTGTGAGATTTCTAAGTATTTTTAATGATCTTTGAACATTTTGTGTTTCGTGTGCCAGCCCACTCCATCACAATTCGGTGCAAGTCATGGCTTATAATATACTGATCCCAATTTTCTGTTGCTGTTATACCGTATAAAAAAATAAACACAGGAAAATCTTGATAATGCTTTGATATTCTCTTGAGAAGCGCCCTCATACGTCACAGTGAAATATTTTTTCTTCGTATACGTTTAGATGCAAAGCGGCCCTACCGGTTGTGTTATTAGAAATGACCAGCTGCCCTATGTGGTTGTAATAGAATGAAATCTGTAAATGTTATTTCCCATATAGCAGGGCTACACTCCCAATCATATCCGAAGAACGTATTGTCGGCCAGTATTGCATAGTGTAAACAGTGTCGGTATACAACTAGCGGCGGCGATCTATTGTTACAATTTGGGAGAGGGAAAAGTAGGAATTAATACTCATGACCTACCCTATCCCCACCCAAGTAACAACCCCTTCCCAACTAATAAATGGGAACATTTATTATTAAAAATAAATACGTTTGAAAGTTGTTTAATTCTTTTAAAATTCTCCAAAAAATGTACGTGAATTTGCACATTTTTTAATGTGTGTGCTATAGGCAGCAATAAAATTGTCAGAAAAAATTACCTAAGTACCTCGACTAATGATGATGTCTGTAATTTCAAAATTCAAAGGTTTTGTTGAGAAGCGATAATTGTTGGGGAGACATTTGCCATTGCCATCCTCCCTCCCAATCATTAATATTGGAGGGACATGTCCGACCCGTCCTCTGCGATTTCCTGTTCATTAACTTGTACAACGTCAATCCGGGTGGTCATCAAATGTCATTTAAATGATAGTCCCGCTTACACTATTTTAACACATTTTCAGATATCGCCAATACGTCAGAAAAGCACGATATATGTCGCGCCACCGTCGGCGGGAACTTCACAATACGTTGGTATAACGTCTGCCCGAGGGGTGCACCTCACTAAATAATGAGAAATTCATGTACCGATGTGTTTATCATAATTTGTATGTCCTCAAATTTGTCCGAAAAACAAAGATTTCAGGTCTGTACTTATTAGGGATTATGTAAAAATGGTTCAATGTCATGAACCTTAGGTCCTTTACTTCTATCTGTGATTGTTTGGAAACACTAGTCCCTGAGCAAGTGGTCCTAATTTTCTTCCAAACGTAGGTCTTTTTTTGTGCAAAATACATGCTTTCCAGCGTGGTCGTGTTCACTAGTGTAGAGGGTGGTTTCCATTAGGATGTGAATAATTCAACGGCCCTCCGGACTGTCCACATTAAATTGAGCATAAAATCAAAGGTGAGACATCAACAATAGTTTGTCTTTTATTTTTAACAATTTGTGAGATTTCTAAGTATTTTTAATGATCTTTGAACATTTTGTGTTTCGTGTGCCAGCCCACTCCATCACAATTCGGTGCAAGTCATGGCTTATAATATACTGATCCCAATTTTCTGTTGCTGTTATACCGTATAAAAAAATAAACACAGGAAAATCTTGATAATGCTTTGATATTCTCTTGAGAAGCGCCCTCATACGTCACAGTGAAATATTTTTTTTCGTATACGTTTAGATGCAAAGCGGCCCTACCGGTTGTGTTATTAGAAATGACCAGCTGCCCTATGTGGTTGTAATAGAATGAAATCTGTAAATGTTATTTCCCATATAGCAGGGCTACACTCCCAATCATATCCGAAGAACGTATTGTCGGCCAGTATTGCATAGTGTAAACAGTGTCGGTATACAACTAGCGGCGGCGATCTATTGTTACAATTTGGGAGAGGGAAAAGTAGGAATTAATACTCATGACCTACCCTATCCCCACCCAAGTAACAACCCCTTCCCAACTAATAAATGGGAACATTTATTATTAAAAATAAATACGTTTGAAAGTTGTTTAATTCTTTTAAAATTCTCCAAAAATGTACGTGAATTTGCACATTTTTTTAATTTGTGTGCTATAGGCAGCAATAAAATTGTCAGAAAAATTTACCTAAGTACCTCGACTAATGATGATGTCTGTAATTTCAAAATTCAAAGGTTTTGTTGAGAAGCGATAATTGTTGGGGAGACATTTGCCATTGCCATCCTCCCTCCCAATCATTAATATTGGAGGGACATGTCCGACCCGTCCTCTGCGATTTCCTGTTCATTAACTTGTACAACGTCAATCCGGGTGGTCATCAAATGTCATTTAAATGATAGTCCCGCTTACACTATTTTAACACATTTTCAGATATCGCCAATACGTCAGAAAAGCACGATATATGTCGCGCCACCGTCGGCGGGAACTTCACAATACGTTGGTATAACGTCTGCCCGAGGGGTGCACCTCACTAAATAATGAGAAATTCATGTACCGATGTGTTTATCATAATTTGTATGTCCTCAAATTTGTCCGAAAAACAAAGATTTCAGGTCTGTACTTATTAGGGATTATGTAAAAATGGTTCAATGTCATGAACCTTAGGTCCTTTACTTCTATCTGTGATTGTTTTGGAAACACTAGTCCCTGAGCAAGTGGTCCTAATTTTCTTCCAAACGTAGGTCTTTTTTTGTGCAAAATACATGCTTTCCAGCGTGGTCGTGTTCACTAGTGTAGAGGGTGGTTTCCATTAGGATGTGAATAATTCAACGGCCCTCCGGACTGTCCACATTAAATTGAGCATAAAATCAAAGGTGAGACATCAACAATAGTTTGTCTTTTATTTTTAACAATTTGTGAGATTTCTAAGTATTTTTAATGATCTTTGAACATTTTGTGTTTCGTGTGCCAGCCCACTCCATCACAATTCGGTGCAAGTCATGGCTTATAATATACTGATCCCAATTTTCTGTTGCTGTTATACCGTATAAAAAAATAAACACAGGAAAATCTTGATAATGCTTTGATATTCTCTTGAGAAGCGCCCTCATACGTCACAGTGAAATATTTTTTCTTCGTATACGTTTAGATGCAAAGCGGCCCTACCGGTTGTGTTATTAGAAATGACCAGCTGCCCTATGTGGTTGTAATAGAATGAAATCTGTAAATGTTATTTCCCATATAGCAGGGCTACACTCCCAATCATATCCGAAGAACGTATTGTCGGCCAGTATTGCATAGTGTAAACAGTGTCGGTATACAACTAGCGGCGGCGATCTATTGTTACAATTTGGGAGAGGGAAAAGTAGGAATTAATACTCATGACCTACCCTATCCCCACCCAAGTAACAACCCCTTCCCAACTAATAAATGGGAACATTTATTATTAAAAATAAATACGTTTGAAAGTTGTTTAACACGAGGGAGGTACCTACTACTTTATTCGAATGCGGTACCTGTCCACTTAGCACTGGCACACCTATTAATGATATTAAAACTATTATCTATGCATTCCCAATTAATTTTTTACATCCAAATGACTTCCACACATGCCCTGCTATGGTCTAGTATTATTTACAACCCCAGATGACACACGACGGCTGTGTAGTGGCTCTCCTGTATGACCGGGCAAACAGCAAACAGCCATATACTTACGCAGCATATCTCAGCCATATCTCCAGCGTCTAACCACAACCTAGACACTCTGTCTGGGGGGTGGGGGCGTGCCAGACACTGGCACACCGCAATACATCAAATAGCACAGCCTGAGCACAGCCTGATGCCAAACAGATGGTTCCACTTATCAGAGGGTTAGATTTGGGTAGGTCTTATGTGTACACAATGGATGGTTGATTTTGTGCACAGACCTATGGCAGCAATTTCTTTTCCAGCCCAGGAAAAAAAAAAACACAGCTCTGGGAACTGACACCCTTCTAAGATATGTGGAATGGTCCACTTTAGGATATCAATGACTCCCAGGCATGTGTGGCTTTTTTTCTGGGAAAAACAATGAAATATATAACTTCTGCCACATTGATGTGGTGGTCAGCCTCGTCGGAGGGTTAAGTTAATTCTCTTTTAAATTCTCCAAAAAAATGTACTTGAATTTGAGCATTTTTAAAAAAAGTTTTGTGCTATAGGCATCAATAAAATTGTCAGAAAATTGACCTAAGTACCTCGACTAATGATGATGTCTATAATTTCAAAATTCAAAGGTTTTGTTGAGAAGCGATAATTGTTGGGGAGACATTTGCCATTGCCATCCTCTCTCCCAATCATTAATATTGGAGGGGACATGTTCGACCCGTCCTCTGGGATTTCCTGTTCATTAAAACCCTCCGAAGAGGGAGGTACCCATGACTTTATCTCAACGATGGAGCCGTCCTTGTTTTACTGGCACCCCTATTAATTATATTAAAATGGTTATCTCTGCATTCCCCATTAATTTTTTACATCCAAAATGACTCTACATATGCCCAGCTATTGTCTAGGATTACGGTTTTAATTTGTTTTGTTAATTAATTAGATTTTAATTAATTAAGTTTTAATTAGTGAAAAATAATAAAGAACAAAGAGTCAAATAATAAAGAACAAAGAGTTTCCATTTTCCTGTTTGTATTTTATTTTCTCTTGATTCTCAAACAGTATTTTTATCAAAACAACAATAACATCAAGAAATATAAAAGAAATTATGCAAGTGAAAGTTGGTTATAAAATGAAAGGAATAAAGGGGTATAAATATGAAAAATTTGAAAAAAAAAAAAGAGCAAAAAATGTTTTAGGCTATCCACGACATACAGTGTAAGTGCAAAAAGAAAAGTGAAATTACGAATGCCTAAAGGTCCAAGTCAAAAAAAAAATTTTTTAATCGAAAATAAACAAATAAATAACTGAAAATAACTAAATGAAAACAATGAGTAAATGAGAATATATAAACAAAAACCAAACTATGATGGAAAAAACGGAAACTCTAGAAAACGCAAAAAAGAAGAAGTAATGGTTCGAAAAAGAGTAATAAAATAAAACAGTTCAACCACAGTTCAACAGTCAGTTCAGCAAAGTTCAAAAGTCCCCGGCATACGCGTGAGTAGCAAGCAATGTTCTTCCGTTCTATGGAATGTGCCTTGCACACGAATTTGTGGCAGCATGCATTTGATGGTCGTACGTTTGCCTCCCTTGTCTACGAGGCGGACATTCGCGACAAATGCCCTGTTGCTGTGCGGGTTATCATGGTAATGTCGGCCTGCCCGAATCTGTTGTTCTCGGTCGACTTTGAAGCCAGAAGTATGCCCATGGAACTCATCGTCGTAATGTGCAGTCCTCTTGGATTGGCTATCCGCATCTCGATTTGTGGTTTGACAAGTTCCATTATGAGCTCGGAATAAAAAGTCATGGCAGGAATGATGTGTGGCCCACTGCGGATGTAGGAAACCGATATAGAATATAAGAGTTTGTGGCAGCAAGGTTGATAATGTTGAAAATACAACGAGAGGCCAGCTGGTGGGTTGTACGGGCACATGAGTACAAACTACACATTTGATCGACGGTAACCACTGCACCTTTGGTTTTGTTGTAGAAATGAATGATGTTCGGGTTTCTGGGTGGTATCGTTGATTTGGTTGTCATGGTGCATGGATGACACTAACAACACACTCCGTCTTTCCTTCGGGATGAACGAGACGAGCGTCGTGTCACCATTGAACATAAAGACGATGACTTAGCGGCCCTTTCTTTCACATTTTGGGGCGAACCTCCTTTGGAATTTCTCTCCGGTTCTCTTTATTGTTCCGACTAAAGTCATGTTTTCTTGAGGAGATCGCGTATCAAACCGACACTCGTGAAATAATTGTCCGTTGTTATGTTTCTGCCGGAGTTGTTCAATGGTTCCACGAGTTTTTGCACAACGGTTGATCCAAGATTTTGGCCGTCCTCCGGTCCTTTCCTGCCAAGGTATGGGATGATGTTCAGTACGTAGTGTGTCAACATCAACGTTCAGCCAAAATTTGATCCCATACTTGGCGAGGCTTACTTGGCATGTATTGCCGAAACGGGCATCTCCCTCGGAAGGCAACCAACTGTTCATCAATCGTGACGCAATCTCCGGCACTGTAATGGCGTCGGCAGTGGCAAATCCATCAAAAACATGGCGAATGGCAGCGAATTTGTCAGCTTCCCGTCGTGCTACTCTGGTCGTCTTGTTGTCGAATCTAAGCATTGTCAAGATATTCTTGACAACGACTACCGACATGGTGGCCATACATAGTGGTCTTGCGTATGGGCCTTTTCCACAGAGAACGGATGTTCTCCCGGCCAGATTTGGTCAGTCCGAAGAACATGAGTAGACTAAGATACAGAATGGAGCTCCATTAGGGTCATGTCGCCCAAGATATTCCCCCTGTCTTAGGCCCTCCTCGTTCGTGTGCGGAGTCATTATAATGTTCATCATCGCCGTCGTAATGAACAGCTTGAACAGCTGGAGAATGCTGGCAGCCCCTCCGATGTTTTGGCCCCACTTGCTCAGTTACGACGTTTGCCTGCCGTCTTCGAACCGGTTGGGGATCCAGCATCCAAATATCTCCTGAGGGGACGTGAAAGATGCGGGCTGGGCCAGAAGTTCCCGGCTGCTGATGTTGTGGACGCCTTGCAGGCCGCCCCTTAGGTGGAATATTCGCAGGTCTTTTCTTGCGGGCTGGAGCGGGCAGTAACATATGAATCGTCGCTGTCTTCAGCGCTGTCCTCCCGCCACTGCTGTCTTCGTCACTGCCTTGATAAATGTCACCATCACCATCGTCATCATCGTCATCACCCATTCCACTTGGCAAATCATATCCACTTTCCTCTGATGCAATTGATTCAACTTCATCAAAGCTTTCATCTCCATCATCCAACATATGCTTTAGCAGCAGCATTATCAACGTGTTTACTAGTAGAGGCCATGATGAAAGTGACCAAATTGTGTTCAATGCAAAGCCAAGCTTGGCCCAATTCAATTGTTCTAAATCCAGCCAATACTGAGTGACACTTGTCAACTCTAATTAGCGCCCCAGTATTTCTTCGAAATTGCTCTTTTTACAACCCCCAGATCATGACACACAACAGCCGTGTAATCTCCTGTGTAATCCCTTGACAAACATAATCAGCCATGTAGTTTATCTCTCTGATCATGGAGGTAAAAAAAATCTATTTTTTATCTCCATGCTCTGATGCAAGTCCTTGTCAAAATGCCGCAGAACCCATACACATTGTCGGGGGGGGGGGGGGTAGGGGGTGCCAGGCACAAGCTGGAACAGTCACAAGCTGTCGGAAAAACATCAAAGAGCAAATCCGATACAGAACAGATGGTGCCACTTATCAGTGGTTTAGATATGGGTAGGTCTTTATCAATCAATCAATTTATTGGAGTTACACTTTCAAATCAGTGGCACACGTCAAAGACGGTGCATCCTTAAACCATGGAGGTATAAAATAGATTTTATACCTCCATGCTTAAACATAGTACAAAACATAAACAATAAATATAAACTAAGACTTAAAACACACAAGAATAAAAAAGAAAGAAAAGGAAAAACAAAACATGCAGCGTGACATATAGATAGAACAAAAAACTTGTCAATTAATTCATCAATTTATAGCATTCAACAACATCTTACGCTCATCCCAAAGGTTGGTCAAAAGATTCTTACATAATGTATCAAGAATGTTTCCAAGTGTGTTATCGAATTCATACATGTTACCCAGCATCATGTATAGTTTTAAGTCGATACTGCCTGAAATAAATATTTCCAAAACAAATCCATATTGTTACCAAAAGATTATTTTCAAGGGCTATGAATTCCTTAATACGAATGTGATTCAATGCTGTACAATAAAACATGAAATGGCCAATATCTTCATCTACATTACTCTTACACAGTTTGCACAACCCGTCATTATTTGGTGACCAGGAGCGGGTATATCTCTCGAGTTGTAAAGTGTTAGTACGAGCCCTTAATTTAGTCATTGCAGGTGAGAAGTTCGTACTATCGATAAGATATTGTTCAAGAGCCGGTACTTGTTTGAGAGACATATATAAAGACAGCGAAGATTTACTTTGTGCACCTTTTGCGCCAATCATTCAATTCAACCTTGATGAAGAGTTTTCTTAAAAGTATTTAACCAAGATTGGTTTAGTGGTGGATTGTTATTAAAATATGGTCCATCCCACAGCGCGACAAACTTTGCTTTGTGTGATTAAGCCATTTCCACCGCAGTTTATTATTATGCTCACTCAGAGTGTGATATGACGCATTAAACAAGAGTTTTTGGCCATCTATTATTTTCCATTTTGAAAAGGCGATCAACATAACTCAACCTGAATTTATCTTGAATTGAGGAGATACTCTCCCATCCTAATTCACCATACATTGCTTCCTTAGTCATGTTACGCGGGGCCTTAAGAATGGCTTTTGCCATTTGTACTTGAACAGTTAAGCCTTCTAATATCTGAATTGCCACCAGGTATCCAAACAGAGCATGCATAATTTATTGACGGAAGGCCTAATGACTTCCATAAAATATCATCATAATATACCCTGTTGTAATCATCTTGCTCATCAATAATTGATTTTATATATGCAATTAATCGATTCCCTTTACAGATGGCTTCCTCGATATGACAAATGGTCGGACAATTAGAGCTAATTTGAACACCGAGATATTTATAATGATTATCTTCAGATATAAAAGCTGTGACCCAATTTCCAAGATGTGTGAGCTAACACGCCGACCAATAATAAGCACATTTGATTTATCATGATTAAAATCTAACCTCCATTGTTGTGAGAAAACGGCCGTAATGTTCAACATTTTTGTAGTTCATTGCCATCTTCTGCAATCAGTACAATGTCATCCGCCCAGAATAGGCAACCAATCTGCACACCACAAATACTTTTGTACCCTAAATTGGCCTCTTTGAGCGATTTTGATAATTCGTTGATAAAGACGCAGAAGAGAATCGGCGAAAGCACGCAACCCTGTTTGACACCTTCATCAATGTCAATAAAGTCTGTAGTTAGATTACAAATTTAATTTGACTTTGAACATTATTGTAGATTGGATAGAACACGCCATAATCTACGAATACCCATACCCCATGCTGCATTAAGAAGACCTTCACGCCAAACACTATCGAAAGCCTTTTTAAAATCAAGGAATGCTAGGTGGGTTTGCTTCCTTCGGCGAAGTCTACACGCCGTAATACTTTTAGTGTGAAAATGTGATCTTCGCAGCGATGGTTTGATCTAATCCTTGAATTTCAAGAAGAGAATCGTTCTCTTCCAGAAAAGACGATATGACTTGGGAGAGAAGACGATTGTAAATTTTAGATACATGAAGTGAGTGTTATGCCCCTATAGTTGCTTAAGTCATTTTAGCACCTTTCTTATGTATAGGATGATAATTCCTTTATTCCATTCATTTGGTATACACTCATTGTTTCTAAGAAATATAAACATATCATATAATGATCTATATACACCGTCACCACCGTTCTTAATTAATTCATTAGTAATACCATCAAGGCCTGGTGCCTTATTATTTGTTGATTGACCTGTTGCAGTTATGACATCATCAAGCGTAAAAACAAATCATTTAGAGTGGTCCTTTGTATTATAATTAGTATGGCTATCACGTGCAAAGTTCCTTTATCGACTTATAATTGATACTTTTTAAGTCGCTAGTAATGTCCGTTTCATCATATAGAGATTACGATGCATTTACCCAAGGTGTGAAAGTACTGCATAATAGATTGTTTCACAACTGTTCTGTCAGTTGTGATAATATTAGAATTGGGTAGTTTAAGTGTATAGACACTCTCGGAATTGTTTTACTACCTCTAAGGTTTTCCAGAAGTCTTTACATCCTGGACCACCTTTAGCACTTATTTTGATACTATTATCAACCCTTCTTTTCATGATTTTCTTATGTATAAGTTTTTTTGCAGCAAGTTTCTTTTCTTTATATATGTTCCAAAGCTCGTCACCCTTAGTATTGTTATTGCCAGGTTTAGTACAATTACGATGTTCTCGACTTGCCTGTTTGCGGTGGTATAGTTTAGCCCCACTGAAATTCCTCCTGTGGGCCTCCCAACTTGTAATTTTGTAAACCAGAGTGTTAAGAACTACACCATGCCACGAGCTTGTGAAGACTGTAGAGTGATGGAAAGAGACGTCGAACTTCGGCAAGGTGACTTAATGTTATGTTTAGATTGTACGGAGAAGCGTTGGCCGTCTGCTGTTAAACAGTCTCTTGTGGATAACAAGTCTCCTAAACCCAGTGACGATACAAGCCTGTGTGTGAAGCAGACTGCCTCAGCAGTATATGCATCCCAACTAGTAAAGATCAAGAAACTGAGCAAAACAGAACTGGAATCACTACATGCTAACCAGATCCTGCAAGATGTTCGAATCTCCATCTCCTCCATCTTGCCTGCCGACGCCGACCAGGTTGAAGTCGCTAATCATGCACTTGTTATGCACAACAAAATCAAGGAGGACATTCAATCACGATTACAGGAACTTACGACCCCCGAATCTCATAGTATTCTTCTTACCCCTCCAACGGCAGTTGCACCCAGTAATGTAGGCCTTCCCGTGCCGATAACACCAGCCGAGACGGCCCCACCAGCTCCAAGTGCTACTGCTGCACGAATCGCATGTATCAGTAACTGTGAACTGCAACATTTGGAAAGAGGAAAGCCGCTTGAATGTAGTATATGCCAAAGCCATTATCACAGAACGTGCGTAGGTTTGAAACTCACGGCAAAACCCACCATTTGGATTTTGCTTCGTGTAAAGGTATACCAAAGACTATACAATCAATCATCGTTAAACAAGCCGAGCAGGAAAGAGAAATCGCGAACCTACGTAACGAAAACGCTAGCTCCTTGCCACGCTGGTAAATGAACAAAGAACCATGATTTCTGAGTTGCAAATCTTCGTCATCTGTGTCCGCCCCGGCCCCTGCTGTATCATACGCTGATGTGCTAACGAGTGAGCCCCGAACCCCCAGCTTCCCCCATTTCAACAACTGTAGCACCTACATCACGACCTTCTCTACCCACGACGGAACTAGCTGCTAATTCTAACTCTAATGTCACCCTGATAATTGGCGACTCCATTATCAGAGACGTTAAAGAACGAGGTTTGAAGAAGACGCGTGTCATGTGCAAACGTGGTGGATGTGTGTCCCATATCAAGGAGGAGCTGACAAACACGGACTTGAATTCCGTTGGCGCTATAGTTGTGCATGTAGGAACTAATAATTGTTCTTCTAATGAGCGGCTATCAGAAGGACTTTTACAGTACCGTGAACTAATTGAGGAACTAAATATTCGCGCTCCTTCTACTAAGAAGATTGTCTCCACTATTTGCCCACGGACGGACAGCACCAGCAACCAAGCACGCGTACAGAAATTTAACGATGGAATAAGGCGCATCGCTGCAGATAATTCTTGCCTGCTCGTCGACAACGACGAAACTTTCCTCCTGCACAACGGTAAATCTGACCGGGCTAACCTTTGATGGGAGAGGTCTACATTTGTCAAAGACTGGCACTCGACGTTTGATTATGAATATCAACGACATGCACAACATCGTCCCAACGCGATCACTGAATTCTCAATCTGACAGAGTTGATGGCCGGCCTACCACGGAGAGTTACCCGCACCCGCCGCGTAGATTGGAACATAAAACCCGCCCGCGAACTGATTCGCGTTGTAATTTCTGCGGACTTTCCAACCACAGCACCAGAGATTGCAGACACCGTCGCCCTGTGCAATGTCATTCTTGTCAAGAATTTGGCCACAAGTCATTTGTACCGGGAAGAACACCCTACCTCTGCCATGGACCGCCAAATCGACAGCAGTATTCCCGCGGTGAGCGCCGGAGGCCATCCTGCTCAGGACCATAGGATTTAGCCAGCAACGTTGAATGTAAGAATCCATTTTCTATTCTGGATGATGAACTTGAATCTGACTCTGAACTGAATGCTATAAATAGTACTCATCTAAATTGCTCTAATGATACAAATATTAATAATGTGCACGTAATTGTTAGAGAAAGAGCAACAAACGCCATAGGCGTGGGGGAGAAAACTAACCGTGTCACTGTCAGAGCTAAGAATCATAGTATTAAAATTGCGTTTAACAATGTTAATAGGTTAAGGCCAAAGATCCACGAATTAGCCAAGTTGTTGAATGATGAAAGTATTGATGTATTTGGGGTTGCAGAGACTTTCTTAAAGGGTATTGATAGTATTGATGTTTATGGTTATAGATGGGTAGGCAAAAACAGGTCTAAAAAGGGTGGTGGCGGTATAGGCCTCTTCTTTCAAACTTTGTTAATGTTGTCGATGATGATTTATTTCATTCAGGCGCTGATAATTATGAAAGACTATGGGTTAAAGTTCGCATTGATAACGATCAACCATTACATATTGCTATTGCATATTTCCCGGTTGAAAGGCTCTGATAATGACACTACTGAAGAAATGTACGGACAACTCTTGTCTGAAGTTATGCTTCTTGGAGAACGAAGAGATTGACCCTCGTATCTTAATCATGGGCGACATGAATGCGCGGGTAATTGGCTGGGAAATAAGCAATGGTGATCCTGTTTTGAATTCAAATGGTGTGCGGCTCCTTAATTTCTGTGATGATGCAAATTTATCAATCTTAAACCGTCACAGAAATTGCCACGGCAAAATTACTTGGTTTAGAGGTAGTCTACAAAGTACTATCGATTACATGATATGTTCTAATAACCTTGTTAATTGTGTTCATGAATTGATTGTTGATGAAGACCGTAAATACGGCTTAGGGAGTGATCACAATGTTTTGTCTCTAACAATGCGCTTGGAAAATAATTTCCCTGCCAAACAAAATGACAATGTTGCCAAAAGGATTTATTGGGATGTTAAGGAAGACCAAGATTTCACACTTTATTGTGATCGTTTGCGGATTAATCTCGACAATTGGGATATTGATTCTTTTGACGACCCTGATACTCTGTGGGACTCTTGGAAAAACCACATCCTGGCGGCAGCGACTGTAGGATTAGGGGTAAAAGAGTCGAGGGTTAAGTGCAATTCATGGTTTGATGATAGTATTGATGAGGGTATCAAGGGTCGTAGAAGTGCAGCTAGATTGCACAGACAATGGGCGCGGCGAGACAGATCTGACAAAGACTTAGGAGATTTACTTTGGCAAGATTATCAGGAAAAGCGTACTCGTGTAAAACAACTAATTAGGAATAAAATCACTGAGATGCGGGTTAATAGATCCATTAATATCGCTAATAAGGGTGGACCATCGTGTAGGGATTTTTGGAAAGTTTTGAAGGGAAGCAGTAATAATCGCGATAACCCCAGTATTAATTGCATAAAAACTCCTAACTCTAACGAAATCATTTCTGATAAGGCAAAAATGAACCAGACGGTTCTTCAATACTGGCGTACCTGCAAAATGTATTAAATCTAAATGATGATAATGAGCGCACTCAGGAATTGTAGAGCCTAAGAGTTTTGTTAACAATCTCAGAGGTAAGACAGACAAAAGCTAATGAGGGTAGGGATAATAGTAATTGTATTTATGACGTTGATATTAACATGGATATTCTAATCAAAGCCTTGAAGGTAGCCAAAACAACAAATCTCCAGGTATTGATGGCATTACATGAACGAGCTCTTAAAAAACGGGGTGAGTGTTTAAATCGGTCGCTTTTGGATATGTTTAGAAAGTTTATTTTGTTTGAAAAGATCCCCGAGGAATGGAATCGCGGTATCATTAAAATTCCATATTTAAGAAAGGTGACCAAAGTGAGTTTGAACAACTACAGGGGGATTTCCCTGACCTCATGTGTTGCAAAAATATTTAACAGAATTATTGCAATGAATATCTCCGATTTCATGAAAGTACAAATGCTCTTTCGGAAGTTCAGGGAGGGTTCCGTTCGTCTTATCGATGTGACGATCATATTTTTACCCTTAAAAGCATAGCCGCGTGTCGTCTTGCAGAGGGAAAAAACTTTTATGGCCTTCCTGGATTCGAAAAGCTTTGACACAGTTTGGAGAGATGGTCTTCATGGCAGCGTGGAATACAGGGTTATGGGTAGAATTTTGAGATTAATCGATGCACTCTACGATAATGTCCAGGCTCGGGTTAAATTTGGGAATATTAATACGGAATTTTTCGAAGTGACTGAAGGTAAAACAGGGCTGTGTCCTGTCTCCGGTTTTATTTTCTATTTTTATCAACGAATCTACTAAATTACCAAGGCCCATGATTTAGGGGTAAGAATTCACGATGTTTGTGTGTGGAAGCCTCTTTTGGGGCAGACGATGTTGTCTTACTGGCTAATGACGAGAATGAACTTAACAGTATGTTAAACCTAGCTGCTGATTTTGCAAATGAGTGGAGACTGAGTTTTAATGACGATAAGTCCAATGTCTTAATTACAGGTCAAAGGGTTAACAAAGACAAATTATGGAAACTTGGTGATAGATTGATTTCGGAAGTCGATTCTTATAAGTACTTGGGTGTTAATATATCTCGGCAATCTATCGGATCATGCACATATTGATGAAGTTGTTAAAAGGAGTAGACTGATTGCTTACATAAAGTCTATTATCGCCAACTTTGACGACTATAATCGCGTTTATTATGGGATATACTATGGAGGACGATTGCGCTACCGTCGATCAATTATGCATGTGCTGTATGGTCCTGTAGCCAGTCAGATCTTGACAGAATTGAAAACTTGCAATCGCAAATGGCGCGACATATTCTGAAGGCTCCACGCAATACGCCGCGTGTTGCACTTCTACGGCGATCTCGGCTGGTCGCCTCTTTCCACATTTCATAATATCGCGAGGGCGAAATACCTCTAGAGTTATTAATATGGAAATGCATCGCTGGCCCAAGCTCCTCTTACTTACTATGCTTAGCCTTGGCTGCGAATTTAATCAGTTGCGCTTCAAATTTTTAAATAGCGCTCAAAATATCCTTACCAGCTGCAACTTGAATACAATTTTGACTGTGTGAAAACTGGGGAGCTCTTTTCGATCCGCACTTGGCTAAACTGATTAAGCGCGTACTTATGGATATTTCAGATAATGATTGGTTGGAAGAAGCTTGCTCCAAATCTTCACTAACTGATTATGTAACCATCAAAGATCACCCATGTTTAGAAAGTTATCTTTTGGATAAAACTGACTTCCATGGCGTCAGTCTCAAATTTAAACTCCGCTCCAACACTCTTCCACTCAATCGCAGAATTAGAAATTGGACGGCAGATAATGACGGTACATGCAACCTATGTAACTCAGGTATTGAAGATGTTAGACACTTCTTGTTTACATGTCATGCTCTTAATAATATTAGATCCGAAGAATATACAAAGTTAGAAAACTATCTTATGTCAAATGAATATTATGATATATGGGAGCTTTTTATATCCGGCAACTTAGATGTTAAATATCATCTCACACTTGGGAGCACCTCAAGTATATTCTGTAATATAGAAAATGCCGATATAATTTATTCATTATTTGATACTTTCTGTAAATCATATGTTAAGTGCGTGGAAATTGAGATCCGATATTAATTCGGACTACAATGTAAATAATCTCTTCTTGCATACTTCGTTGCTGTAATTATGTTTGTATATGTTTTATATTTTACTATATTTTCTAGAACTCATTTTAAATCAACTTGGGTTCCAATGGTCATTGATAGCTATATGATTGATGGTACACCCTCAGATTTGGTGTCGCGCGTGCATCCCTTGTTCTGGACAATACCTACGACGTCAAAGCTGAGAGTGTATCATCACACATTTTTGTATCTTGTTAATTTGCTTTTAAATGTGTTTTGTATTATTTATGTGTATGTGTGTCGGACGCACCGCCTTTTGGCCGAGTGCCACTGTTGTAAAAGTGTAAGTCCAAATAAATAAATAAATAAAAATAAAATATGGCTTCTCTGATCTCAGAATCGACCCATGGTTTATGTTTACCTTTGATCTCTTTAACACCAATAGTATTGTTAGCCGCTTTTAACAATTTAGATTTCCAGGATTCCCATACTAAGTCTGCATTATCAAGGGATTTAGTATCCCATTCACAAAATTCTTTATTGACCTCCTCTTGAAAGGCAGACCAATCTTGGTCTTGTTTTTATGTCCCAAACAAAGCGCCTTTGTTTTGACACCGACTTAGCGGCCTCTTTGTTACGCCTATCCGGCTTTAAGTTAAGAATTAGCACATTGTGATCAGACCCTGTGTGATACACCCTTTCTTCATCAACAATCAATTTTACAACCCTATTGAGAATGGCGTTAGACCCCAGAAAGTAATCAATAGTTGAAGATTGTGAGCCCCTAATCCATGTGATCTTGCCGTAACATAAATTGGAACAATTAATAATAGATAAGTTGCTGTCATTACTAAAAGATAATAGATTTTCGCCGTTAATGTTCTTGACTGGATCCCCAAATGAAATTGCATCACCAATTCTCGCATTCATATCTCCTCCTATTAAAATTTGAGGATCATCATCATCTATTTCTTCTATTCTTATTACTTCAGCAAGTAAATGCATATACATTTCATTTGTTAAATCGCGGTCAACACCTTCCACGGGAAAATAGGCAACAGCAATATATATATTCTTAGACTCATTTTTAATTTGACCTTAACCCATAAACGTTCTAGGTCGTCATTACGGGAATCAGATTGTCAATAAGTATATTCACATCATTAGAAATCAGTACACCAATTCCACCCCGTTGCTTTTTAGTGCGATTTTTACCCACCCATGTGTAGCCATTGATATTGATACCTTGTTCCCCTTTTAGAAATGTTTCTGCTAAACCAAAAACAGAGATATTCTCATCATGCAGAAATCTAGTAATCTCCCATTTCTTAGATTTAAAACCATTAATATTAAAGGTAATATTAATATTCTTATGATGTGAGTCCGCAGATAATTTTTTCTTACGTTTACCACCACGTCTATGACGCTTCTTAATTTTTGCGTATTTTCTACTTGTACAATCATTAATATTATCTACATTGCCCGAGAATTGTTCTTCATTAAGTTCATCAACATTATTTGTGACAAGTTCATCAATTAAGACGTTAAAACTGTTCTCAGTAGTCACACCGCCGATCGAGATATTGTCCATGTTCCCGATATCGGCACTTGTATCATGGCCAACACCTCAACCAAGGTGACATATGTTTTGGTGTGATTTATGTCCGTATCTCCCACAGTTATGGCATTGGACCGGTCCTTCATGATAACAGTTTTTCTTGACATGATTCAGGCCTCCACAATTGTAACAACCACGGCCCCGTCCGGAGGGCCTATCTTCGTGCGAGTTATATTTGCGGGCGGGTCTATCCTGAGTGTAGGCGTCATTGTGGTATCCTAGATGACGGTAATGGCCGCCGTTGTGATTGTCATATTTTCGCAATGGTGATGATGATGTCGTTGCCTCTCTGGTGGTCTTCTTGATGATAGGGTGCGCGGCGTCAATATTCCTGAGTAATCGCTTGGTGCCCTGCTTATTTAGGTGAAGACCGCGATTATTTAGCACTGTTGAATCTGTCGACTTGTCATTATGTTTAAAGTTCCTATCATTATCTACTAAAACACATCCTTTATCATCAGCAATCTGCCTAATATTCTCGTTCATACGGGAGACACGCGGTCCATGTTTGTTGTCGTCATTGCGCGGGCATACCGTGGATAATACAAATGCCGTGTTCGGGGCTCTACTCTGGATGTCGTCGATCATGCCGGCATATTCCTGGATTGCTTGGGTTTGTTTCGCGTCCGAGGAACAGTCGTTTGTAGCAACATGAATAACAACAGTTCCATATGATGCAATGTCAGTTTCATTAAGCGTTTCCCTTATGTCCTTAACTTGGGCTCCCCTCATACATTTCACTTCACAGTTTGAAAGTCCACGTTCCTGAATGTCTCTAATCATAGAGGCTCCAATTAATAGATCCTTGTCCGCCGTAGTGTCCTTGTGATGATCGTGTGTAATGGCATGTACACGTCGTTTCTCTGACTTCGTGCCCACCAGGGGTCGTTGATTTGGCTCCGGGCCGCTCGCCGGGAGTCGTTGATTTGGCTCCGGGCCGGGAGTCGTTGAGTTGGCTCCGGGCCGCTCACCGTGAGTTGACGATCTGGTCCCGCCGCTCACCGGGAGTCGCTGACGAAGAGCTGATAACTTCTCCGTTGCTCGCAAATTCGATTTGATAGCGCGTTGCATTTTCATCGCGGAGGGTGGTAATGTCTTTCTGCTGTGATGTTGTTGTCTGAACCAGCGACTTCACTGTGTTCGAGATGTTCTTACATGTAGCACATATCCAGAAAGCAGCTGGACTGGTGGATTTAAGACCACACATGCTCGGTGGAAACTAGCCATAAAACTGCACCAGTGCCTTCCCTTTCCCTGAAGATGATCAAACTGGCAATTATCAATACATGTTATCCTCGCTGTGAGACCGACGTCGTGGAAATCTGATGATAGGCATACCGCCGGTGTGATTACAGTCACAGAGGCCGGTGTCGTCAGCTTTGTGAGCCGATATAGGTCTTGCCTGTCTCAAAGGTGAGTAGAACACTTGGTGAAATCGCTATGGTGTAGAGAATTCTCGATCTTGGATGAGATACGGCGCTTTAACCGGGTGTTCATTTCAGAGCGTGATTCATGATAATTGTTCGGTCTGTGGTGCTGAAAGAAGATCAACATTATATTATGGATCCTACCACCTGTCGTGCATTTAGCGAAGAAAGCTCAGTTAGTCCCATCGCGTCAATTCGTTTAACCTGAGATGTATATACCTCTGCTACTGTTTGCTCGAGCCTGGAGAGATTCGATGAAGCCATGGCCGTAGATGAGCATCTTGGTGTACACTTAATCGGAATAGGCAATGGTGGAAATCTTTTCCCTGTGCATTGCTTACATAACATCAGGTCCCCTTGACATAATTGAATATTGTCCTTCGATTTACAATCCTCGCAAGCAGGTGTCATCGTGGAATATGTTTTATCCAATGCAAAACATATAATAAATAATAAATAATACAAGATGCACCAAGCAGGTAATATATTCCACAAATAATATCCCAGGCAAAATGCTGAATTACTGGAGCGCTGAGTACTAAAAATCCTTGGCTATACGTTATAAGATGTAATGGTTGATGTAATGGTTGGTTGCACGCTGGAGCTATAGAGAAACACGTCTGCTCATAATTTGTTGCGATTTGTGTACAATGAATGGTTGATTTTGTGCACAGACATATGGCAGCAATTACTTTCCCCACCCCCCAAAAGAAAGGCTAATAGCCAGAGTCTGAGCAACTCAATTCTTCTAAGACATGTGGAATGGTCCACTTTAGATATCATAGATTCCTCCAGGCGTCTGTCGGCATTTTTCTTCTTGTAAAACAATGTATTATTACTAACTTGTCAGTAGCGCATGGAACACTCCCCTCTCGAGGGTTTTAACTGTACAACGTCAATCCGGGTGGTCATAACAAATGTCATTTTACCACATTTCTGATATCGCCAATACGTCAGAAAAAAGGGATATATGTCCGCGCCACCGTCTGGCGGGAACTTGACAATACGTTGGTATAACGTCTGCCCGGAGGGTGCACCTCACTAAATAATGAGAAATTCATGTACCGATGTGTTTATCATAATGCAGATGTCCTCACGATTTAATGGAAAACAAAAGATTTCAGGTCTGTACATATTAGGGGATTATAAAATGGTTCAATGTCATGAACCCTTAGGTCCTTTACTTATTCTGTGATTGTTTTGGAAACACACTAGTCCCTGAACAAGTGGTCCTAATTTTCCAAACGTAGGTCTTTTTGGCAAATTACATAAGTCAAAGCGTGGTCGTGTTCACTAGTGTAGAGGGTGGTTTCCATTAGGATGTGAATAATTCAACGCCCTCCGACTGTCCACATTAAATTGAGCAATAAATCAAAGGTGAGACATCAACAATAGTTTGCCTTTTTATTTTTTAACAATTTGTGACATTTCTAAGTATTTAATGATCTTTTGAACATTTGTGTTTCTGTGCCAGCCCACCCATCACAATTCGGTGCAAGTCATGGCTTATAATATACTGATCCCAATTTCTCGTTGCTGTTATACCGTATAAAAAATAAACACAGGAAAAATTTGATAATGCTTTGATATGCTCTTGAGAAGCGCCCCTATACGTCACAGTGAAATAATTTTTCTTCGTATAGGTTTAGATGCAAGCGGCCCTCACTGGTTACAAGTGTTATAAGCAAATGACCAGCTGCCCTGTGTGGTTGTAATAGAATGAAATCTGTAAATGTTATTTCCCATATAGCAGGGCTGCACTCCCAATCATATCCGAAGAACGTATATTAATTATACTGTGTTGTCGGCCAGTATTACATAGTGTAAACAGTGTCGGTATACAACTAGCGGCGGCGATCTATTGTTACAATTTGGGAGAGGGAAAAGTAGGAATTAATACTCATGACCTACCCTATCCCTCACCGTTCTGGCAATAACAACCCCTTTCCCCAACTAATAAATGGGAACATTATTATTAAAAATAAATACGTTTGAAAGTTGTTTTAATTCTTTTTTTAAAATTCTCCAAAAAATGTACGTGAATTTGTTATTTTTTAATTTGTGTGCTATAGGCACCAATAAAATTGTCAGAAAATTGACCTAAGTACTCGACTAATGGATGATGTCTGTAATTTCAAAATTAAAAGGGTTTTGTTGAGGAAGCGATAATTGCCATCCTCCTCCCCAATCATTAATATTGGAGGGACATGTCCGACCCGTCCCTCTACGATTTCCTGTTCATTAACTTGTACAACGTCAATCCGGGTAATCAAATGTCATTTAAATGATAGTCCCGCGCTTGTTACACTATTTTTAACACATTTTCAGATATCGCCAATACGTCAGAAAAGCACGATATATGTCGCGCGCACCGTTTATGCGGAACTTGACACAAGTTGGTATAACGTATGCCCAAGGGGTTCACCACACTCAAAATAATGAGAAATTCATGCCGAGGTGTTTATCATAATTTGTATGTCCTCAAATTTGTCCTGAAAAAAAAAAGACATTGTGGGTCTGCGTTATTGATTATGTAAAAATGGTTCAATGTCATGAACCTTAGGTCCTTTATTAGGTGTTCGAGAGCGCAGCGCGAACACCTATTGTTTTTGTACTGTTTTTTAGGTGTTCGAGAGCGCAGCGGGAAAA
>CM055836.1:5643848-5665870 GCA_029582265.1 Zoroaster sp. YZ-2022 | reverse complement strand
CTTTCTCAACTCAAAAGTAAAAAGAACTGTTCATATTAAGCATTTTGTGGGCCTGTGTGTGTAAAAGAGGAGTTATAAACAACGGGGGAGGTTCAACTTGCCTAGGGTTTCCCTTTTATTTTCTGTGTCTGATCCTTTTTTTATGGTTTTGTATGTTTACTTTTTCCAATTGTTTATAGATGATAGTTTATTACTTTTCCCCTTTTTGGGGTATTTTCTAAATCTTTTTTATTATTTTGTTTCAGAAAAACCTTTCCGTTACATGTGGCCCTACCACTTTTCCCCCATCCATTTACAAACTTAAACATTTTCGAATATCTTCCAATTTTTCAAAAAAACCAATTAATCTTCAAAAACACAAAGACTATTTGGAAGTTTTTTTAAGGCCCCCTATTCCATTTGTGGGTAACAATTTAAATTTTCCCTAAAGACCATTATAAATAAAATTTTCCTGTTTTATAAATATGGACAGTTTCTCGTTAAGAGTTAAAAATTTTTTAAAATTTATTTTTTATTTAGGAATAAATAATTCATGAGTTTATTATTTATAGGGGTTTAAAAAGTTTCTAAAAGAAAAAAGGAAAACCAAAAGATAAAAATATTAAAATATTTGCAAGTAAAAAATTTTTTTGTAAAACTTTAATTTTTAAATAGTGTACATGTACGTGAACAAAACTTTTTAAAAACAAAACATTTAAATTTATTTTTGGAAAGTTCCTTTGACCAGTTTTTTTTTTAAAAAACCGATGGTTTACCAAACCCCAGTAGTTAATGGGCTATTAGGTCCAGCGCAGGGGGTCATACTAAAAGGGTTTGCCCTTAACCGGGGACACACACTATTGCTGGGGGATCAACTATATTGTTTTTAGGTTGCCCATTGAAATGGATTTGACTTTTTTGATATAGTTTTGTTTTTAGGAATATATCGAAGAGAGTACAATAATATAGGAATTATTATTTTCCCCCGCAAAGTTTGAGAAGAATTTTTTAATATTTAAAGCTAGGTAAATGAGAATTTTTTGAAAAAAACGGGTTGAGATATAAAAATTCTTGAAAAACCACAAGTGAAAAACATTGATGGGAAATGTCTTTGTTTTCTTTATATCGGAAACGCATCAATGTGGGACGCATTTGTCCACCCGGGGGAAATGAAAGGTTTGCCAAAACCCGTTCCCGTTGATCCTTAAAATAATTTCAGCCCTAACGCTACACTGATATATAAAAACAATTGAAAAGCGGAAACCGTTCCAATGGTATTTTTATGACGCAAAAAGTTCAAAACCTTTCAACAGTCTGCGGGGCAAATAATGGACAATTTAGTTTTCCATATTACCGCCCCCAAAGGCGCCCGGGGTAGCAAACTACATGTCTGATTACGGGCCGGAGGTGGGCTTTTTCCCCGAAAGCCAAAAAAATCCCTTTTATCCGAAAATGGTGCCCTTTGTTTTCACAGGGAAATGCAGCCTAAAGTGAGGGGTCCCCCCATGCAAATTTCATGTCTCTTTGCCGATGTTTGACAAACTGGAGCCCCACCCAGAGCCAAGGGTAGTTCAGAGGTAAACCGAGATGGTTATGACCCCAAAAGGAACTATAATGGGCAGCAAGTACCCCTCTATTTTCCCTTTTGCCCAAGCACTCTGCTCCGCGGCCCCCCGAATAGCTGCATTTTCGCATTATATTGCAAAAACGGGTGCACCCACTAAAAAACCCCCATAGCAACCAATCAAAACAAAATATTCAAAATAAAAAAAACAAAAAAAATAAAAACTTTCCAATTTTAAAAACCAAAAAAACAAAATATTGATTGATGCTAACCTTTATTTTTTTCTCAAAATTTTGGATTGTCGCCACTTGCGACCCGTCGGTTAATCGCATCCCAATGGGAAAACCCCCCTCACTAGTGCCCCACTGAAAAACATCCATTTTGGGGAAAGGATTCGCTTGAAAAATTAGACCCCAGGGCCCATAAAAGTGTATCCAAAATACTCAAAAATTAAGTCAAGGACCCCAGGTCATGATATTGAAATAAACCCATCACAACTTCTAAGTTCCCCTAATTTTTTTTGAAATCTCAACAATTATTGCATGAATTTTAAAATTCAAAAGCAAATGACAGAATGACATTTTCTAAAAGCCGTAATGAAATGGTTGAAATTCAATCATGCATGCAAATTTGATAGGATTTGTAAAAATTCAGTAAGGTTGCAGAAAAACATTGCTTCAAGGGAAATTTAACATGTAGTTTTTTTAAAGAACTCAGTTTGGAGAATAATGGAGGCCCAAATTTCCATTTAAGCCTGCCACCCTTTTAAACAATGGACATGCATTTTGCTTTTTTGAATATTCTTTTTTTCTTTAAGGCGGCCGGGTCAGTTTAGGGATTAAAGTTCGGGTTTTAAAATAATGGGTTGAACCGCCGGACATTGGGTTTTGAGCAAGACACTTAATTAATTGTTTCTCCAAGGGTTTTAAATTTTAAAGGAGGTTGGTTTTGTCTATATCCCAAAAAAATGGCAGATGAGCTGTATACTCGGGAGCGGAGGGTTTTTGGAATGAGAGCGGGTTTAAAAATTATAACCTTGAGCACCAAGTTGGGTGGATATGCCATAAACCACAAAACAATACCTTTTATTGATGCAGAGTTTTTACAAAAAACACATGTGTAAACCCCTTTTAAAGAAAGTTTGTATACTGAACTTTTTTTTCGCTAAATTTTTCATTCAAATCACTGTCAAGGGCATGCTGATTGAATTTAAAACCATTAAGAGCTGTAGAACATTTTCTGTCATTTGCTTTTAATTTTTTTCAAAACTTGGAGATATTCTTAAAATATTAGGGGAAATTGAAAGGGAGGGTGTATTTTTCACAATCCCCCAAAAAGGGTCAAACGTTTTACAGAAACAGAGGGAAAAACAAATTATGATAAGAGTTCGGGGTAAGATTTAAAGGGATGCACCCCTAAAAATATATGGTGCACTCACTCGTGAAAATTCATTTGTGGTATTGTTTTAGTCCAAAAATAAGGGGCGTTGACTTAAATTTGGTTTTATCCAAGACTATGGGGTATTCAAATTGATTTCACACATGAACAAAATTTGAATTTTGTGTTACCCTAATTATTCGAAAATAGCCCCTGGGGCAATGAAAAAAGGGGCGCCCTGCACTCAAACAGCTTTTTGAGGTATTTTTTAAAATGACGCGTTTTTTAAAGGTGACTACTGAACATTTTTTGCTGTAAAAAAAAAAGTTGTTAAACAAAAAAAACTATTTTATATAACCGCCCAATTTCTGTTTTTTTTAAAACGACTTACCTATTTTTCAAAAAGAGCGTGATTTTTTTTTTTTTAAACGGGAAAGGGAAATTTGGGTTTTTAAAAAGTATGTTAACAAAAAATACATCTAAAACTTTAAACTGAATTTTTTTTCCATAGGGAATCACGTTTCTTTTTAATAATTTTAGATTTTGAAAGTTCAGACAACACCTTAATTATTTCCAAAAGATTTCTCATTTTTAAACGATGAGTGCTTCAGGGCCAAAAGCAAATATAGTTATCGCAATTTTCCCCATTATTTTAATTTTCGTTCTTTTTTAAAAAAAAAAAAGCTAAAAAAAAACCCTAGACAAAATTTTTTGATATCAATAAATACGATACTCAAGAAAACAAACTAACGTAACATAGCCCCATATGATAAAAATATTGAAATGAATATGTTTGCACTTGACAGGGAAAGGGCACTGGACAAATTTTAAAGTTGGACCATTATTTAAATGATTCAAAATAAGTAAAACAAAACGATCCGTTCTTCTTTTTTTGGGATAAACCAAATATTGATATAATTTACTGTCTCAAACCCTGACATCAATCAATTAATCATAAAAAAAAAAAAACAATACCCAATTTATGTTAAATGGGGGACATCAGCATATCATTTGGTTTTGAATCAAGAATATTATGAGAACCCTCATACGTAAATAAAAATAAAAGGACACTATAAGGGCATTTAATCATTGTTTTTTTAAAAAGTTGATAAATATAAATATTTCTCAAAATTATACTTTAAAATAAAAATTTTTTAATAAGATTTTGTACTATTTTATTATAAAAACATTTTTAAATAAATTTAAAAAAGAAAAAAAGCAAATAAAAGATATAAAAGCAAATTTTGATTCAAACCACCAATTACATAAAATAAAAATAAATCAAAAATTTTAAATTTTTAAAAATTTTGAGCGAAAAAAAACCCAATAAAATTAAAAAACAAAATGAATAAATTAAATTAAAAACTTTAAAAAAAAATTAATGATGGAGGTTTTTAAACCCCCGTAATTTTTAAAAAAAGTCTAAAAAATCTGAACATTTACATCCACAATGATGGCACATTCATTTGAAGACAGAGGTAAAAGTTGGGGGATGATACTGAGATATCAAAAAACGGGAAAAAAAAAAATCGGAATTTAAATTACTCCCCAAAAAATTTGTCCAAAATACTAATTTCTGTCATTTGGGCCCTAAAATAATCTGCCGAAAAGAAAAAATTTTCCTTAAAACAAACAAATTAAGTTAATTCATTCAGACGGAAATAGTTGAACCAATAAAGTGCAGTCAGTTCTTCTGATCTGTAGTAATCCAAATTTCTGCTTAGCAATGTTACCTTGCATGCTAAGCAACTTTTAACTTTTCCTTTTTTTTAAAATGTTATATGAAAAATAGCCTAGACTGATCTGCGTATTGACTGCATAGAAGTCAGCCCTTAGTGATTAACAAAATTGTCAACAAACCTTTTTACAATATTTATACTAAAGAAAAAAGGGACAAACAATAGGGGAAATCGCTTCCCTTGTTGGCATAGCAATGTGGTTAAAAACAACTGGCAAAAAAGTGACTTCAATGTACATTTTTGAATGTGGTTTAAAAACCCAGCATGACGGCCCCGAACTTAATGAAAAATTGAATTTTGGTCTAAAATGAATATGGGGCCCGTGACTTCAATTTTAGGTATTGTTTGTGTTTTAAAAACCAATGCCCGAAATCAAAAGTTTCAGTATGTATTTAATTATTTATATGCTATTCCAAAAAAAAATTTAAACAATGAAATTTGAAAAGTTTAAATGCAGCCAAAATTCCCTCCGCGACTCTGTTTTAGGGATCGTGGCGGCGAAACTTTTTGCCTGTTTTTATAACGTATTTACGGCGGTATCATTTTTGCCTGTTTCCCTTTTAAATTTAAGATTCAGTGCCCTTTTTTCGGCATCAGTATAATTCCATCAAATGAGATGATGAACAAACAAATGGTGTACTACTTTTTGGGAAAATTTTCAAAACACTTTCGAAGTCAATTTCAACTTATTTTTTGGGGTACAAAATGTAACATGTGTGAAAAAGAAACCCAGTAAAAAGTTTTGGGTTCCCCCGGTAAATGTACTCAAAATAGCCTCAGTGAAAGTGTCCCCCACGGCTTTTTTTATTTCCTGCTGTTCCCGGGATGGCAAAAAATTTTTATAGGTTTTTTAAGGGGAAAAAAAAATGAAAATCTTTTTTTTGGTTACCCTATTAGAATTATCTTTTTAAAAAAGGGTTGAAAAAATTTACCATTTTTATGGTTTTAAAAAAATATGACGGCCCCTAAATATAATTACCCCCATCCCTGGCAGCATAAAAAAGAATCATTTGGGAAAATTTTAGTATTCCCGTTTTGTTTTTCATTCCGAATACAAAATAGCAAATTAAACCCAAGTATTCTTTCCCATAAAATTTAAACATTAATAAAATGAAACGCATGTTCAAAAAGAAATCAAAAGCGTAAATTTTTTCGAAAAAATAAAAAAATTTATTTAACGTTTTAAAAGTACACCTTTTATGTACGGTGAAGATCAATTAATTTATCCAAAAAACCGACGTAAGAATTCAAAATTTTTGCCGTTGATGTTTGATCCAAGTTGTATGTTTTGTTTCGTTTTTCATTTCCCTCAAAAACATGTTAATAAACAAGTCACATGGATATGCAGGCTTTAAATTTTGTTCTGGAAAATCGATCAGGGCAAAATTATTATTTTTTAAAAATTTAAATGAATTTTTTTTTAAAAAAATTACAAAAGAAACCCATAATCGAAACCAAAGGTCGTTACACGATCTCATGATAACAACTAAATCTACGTAATACAATATACTTCTGCAGATGGACAGATTTGTTTACTTTTTAACCATCATTATAAATACCCTTTGGTCATTTCTGCATACTTGCTTATGTCACGGATTGCTTTGTTTTAAATCTGGTATTTGTTTTAACCTCCTAGAAAGCATCCTTTGACTGCAGATTAAAAACTATTTTATTGTGTAAATAAATATTTATCTTATAGGAACTTGTCATTACAACGGTCACGTGTGCCTTTAAGCCCGAACACACATCTCTAGAATCTTTGGTATCCACAAAAATGAATAAAAATATTTTTAAAAACCCTAAAATACCAACAGTAACATCACTTCCAAAATTAAAATAGAAAAAGTGTTCTCTTTAAACTTAATAATAAACCAACAACTTTAAGTCGTCTATCAAGACCATACCGGTAATGGACGACAATGTTTGTTAATGCACGCAGACAATTTCTTTGGTCATAAAACCCTAAATCCCAGCACATATTTTGGTCTAGAAACTGCTTTGAAAAAAATTATATATATATCTATATATATTAACACAAGACCCATGGTCCATAAACTGCCTGGTTCAAAATAAATAAGAACGAAACAGTTGGTTGTCCAAATATATATCACTTAATACTGATGCCACCCATCTGTATTGTTCAATGAGCTCAGTACTCGTCTTCAAAATTTCCACTTTTGTCGACTGTTCAGGTTCCTTATAGTCCTCAAATCGAGGCTCAGGCTTAAGAACCTTATCCTTAGATTTCCGTTGAAAGCACCTTTGGACTTCATTTAGAATTGTCTTAGTCGCCTGTCCATCGCCTCTAAGTGTGCTTCCAAGACGACAGAATAACATGTCGCGTGAAAGGGATTCCGCATGACGTCACTCAGTCTAAATTGTTCAGTGGCTGGTAAGTTAAGCCGTTCGAACTGTCGACTCTCGTAAACTGCAATGAACCAACATGTTTAATGTTAAATTACGGGAATACAAGTTTTATGCGAGGTCTTAACCGCAGGATAAAGACCGAAGCGCCGTTATCTGACAACAAAAGTCAAGGTCCTTTATCATTGGTGACCACATAACTGGTAACAGTGTATCCTTCACTGATGTCAATATCTTGTAATTAAGACTTTTATGGGTGACATTCACTGACGTGTTGTATTGATTCACATTGTGACAAGACATGTTTGAGGGTCTGTTACACAAAAGCAGTTTAGCCACTTTAGACTCATTTGTAAGATTGAGACGCAATTAGAGAGCAAAGTTTTGTGTCCTAAATCGCTATGTAAGGCTGTCGGGTTTCCGGTACCTGACCCAAATTGTCATTATTCGGTTCCATTTTTCGTTCCAATTACCCGTAAATGACTTTTTAAATTCCCACTGAATATTTAAGCCACACAAATGGAAGTGTGATTTTTTGTTAACAAAATTATGAAAACTGAGATAAAGGCTTGGAAGTAACATTTGCCGACAGCTAGCCTTTCACAGACTTGCGCTTTTGTTTGATGTAGGACTACCTAGTTTGTTTTGAGCTGTCAGTATCATGATAGTATCATGTGCATATTGTTCGCAGTTAATGGATTACTGTGAGTTTGGCACATATGAATTCTGTTTGTATGTGTATTGGGAATGGGATGCTACTGTCGTTTTTAATATAGAGGTGGAAAATTATTACAAAGTTCATTTATTGTTACTTTAATAAAACAAGAGAAACTTGTGTTCATATTGGTTATTTTATACATTCGGGAGTAGGGCCTATTTGCCCTGGTATCCGAAAATATTTTCCACTTTGGGTATCTGGTTCCTGAAATATCGTTAAAACAGTCAAACGCTGTTAATCTTTTCATGTCACAGCAATTTACCTCAGTCACGACCTGATGAAGGAATTGGAAGTTTATTGTTGCATGAAAGCCGTCAATTTCTTAACGAATGCCAGCGCATATGACATAAAACTTACAATAAAGAGCCACTTTCCTACCGTACGTTAGCAGTTTTCTAATGGTTGTAATTTTTTAATATCTGAAACCCCCCAAAAGAATTTCAACATTTGAATAGACATGCATGCTTATCCTAAAGATAATTTGAGTTGATTATTATTTTTTAATTACCCTAAATTTATCAACAAATGGACGGAAAAGTAAGGTAACTTTTTCCGTCCAATTTTAGGAAATTTGGGGTAAAAATAAATAAAAAATAAAAGAAAAAATAAATCAACGGGAAATTGGTTCTAGTATAAGCCTGCATGTCCATTCAATGTTAAAAACCACTTTTGGTCGGTTTCAGGTACTTAAAATAAATAACAACCATTGGAAAACTCTAACGGGTCAGGTTTTGTTTTTTTATTCATAAAATAAACAAAGCTAATCAAAATATTAACAGTCCTGAGTGTTTTTTATAATAGGCCTGCTGTGTTGGTTCCATACTTACAGGCAACATTGGAATAATGGTGCAAGGATGGATAACTCGTCATGGTGATGTTTACCAAACCTGGGAGGAGAAAAAAGCATAATTCACAATTGGTTTTGAATAAATTAACTAATAAATTTGCCTGACTGGACGTATCGCATAGGGCATGCTAGCATTAAACAAACATTGTAATTTTCTAAAGATGCACCATACCCGATTGCATTCAAATTTTTTGTTTCACTGAACATTGATAATTTTCTAGTAGAAAGGGAAAACAAATACTTGAAATGAGATGGTTCAAAAAAAGTTGTTAGAAGCTTGGTTGAACAGCAAAAAAAGGCCAAAAAAAAATTTATGGCAGGACTCACAATCAATTCATATATTTACTGTAAAACCATGTTTCTGCTTTTACAGCACTTGTATTCACTCCTCAAGTAAAATAGCAAATGTTCCGATGAAAATTATGTTAAAATAACAAAGTAACCGTTAAAATAGCAAAAGTAACCGTTAAAATCGAAAGTAACCGTTAAAATAGCAACAAACAGGGGCGATTCATCTTTAATCAGATCGTTGCTAATTCCTTTAAAAAGAAAAAAATTTGTTTGAAATTATATACACATAAAATAATTCTGAGAAGCTCGTATCATTTCCATATTAAACAAAGTAGACTTAAGACTTTAGTTAATAATTCAGTCAACTTCTTTTCTGGTGTAACTAATGATGTAAACCATTTTAAATTCTCACTACGTTTACATATAGGCCTACATGAACAAAATGTCAGTTTGTAACTTACGATCTTCCGTGATCAAATGAATCGGAAATGTAAATTTCCAAATGCCTCGAATGTCTCATAATGATGACGGTCCATGTTACCTAATGAAAAGAAAACATATCAAGATGTTTAATCTCTAACTGAAAGCATCGACCAGTACATATACCATGTCACGTGTTTACACTTGAGTGTCCTGAAGGTACCAGAGCGATTTCATGGCATGCAGGCACACATTGTGCATTATATGTGCAGTTTTATAGTTTATACTCTTGCTCTTGGACATGGTTACACCGTTTGTTACCTAAGAAGAAAGTGACTAAATCGTTATCCCACCAGCCAGGAGACTATTTTCTCAAGGGATATCATAAACACCTGTCTTTGATACCTTCACTGTCACACCATTTCCTTTTCTCTTGCTTCGATATTGATCCTTGCCACTCAATTGACGGCAACAGCGATAAACCCACCTGTTTTCCCTTAAATTGATTTTTCTTTCCTCTTTCAAATCATAATCATAATGAAACTGTTATTAACGTGACACTCTGCCTCTATGCTTTTCGAAATGAAATTTTCATTTCAATGTGTAGAATGATTTGATTGTCATCGAAGAAACTATAATAATTTTGCATCTGTTAACGTTTCATTATTCATGAACAAGATCGGAAAGTAATACTATTTTCTCTGATGGTGTATGTTCATGTTAGTATGTGAACTCAAAAAATATAATCTTTTCAGTGATTTGTTTTAAGTCAAGAAAAAATACTTGCCTATTAAAAAGTCAAAGACCGACATGTCCATTAGGTCTAGCAGTCTCCGTCCGGTTTTGTACGGGTGTTTATTCATCACCACACGCTCACAGTACATTGGGTCTTGCTCCCATCTACGAGGTACCAAGATAATTTTAAGTAATGGTTAATACCCATCTGTTTTTCTTTCATAAACTAATAAATCGCAGCTGTGGGACTAAAGAGGCGTACCGGTTGGCTTCAAAAATGATACATCAAAGAAGTGGGCCTTTAGGCGTATAAGTTAATTAATGATGCTGCCGACGTGTTTGAAGATGTATCGCCCGAGTTTTTGGACTTTTTTCGGAAATTTTTCATCAGAACATTGTTATTTTATTTGGGGAAGGAAACCGAATCCTTTCAAACGAATTATTTCTCAAAACGTCATGAGAAGTATGGTTTTACTGTAAATATGTACTGTAAATACTTCCTGTCATAAATTAATTTTGCCACTTTTTTTTTACTGTTAAACCAAGCTTCTGTCAACTATTTTTAAAAATATTTCTAAGGTATTTGTTTTCCTGAGAGGAATTTATCAATGAATACATTAAAACAATGAATCCAGTAAAACACGAGGATACATCTTTAATAGCATAATTCGTCCTAACATGCCATAGTGACCAATCCTGAATTAAGTTGGCATAGTGACCAATGCGGTATTGGTCACTTGCACAATTACAAAATAACCAGTTAGAGCATTCGTCATTTGAATGCATGCTCTATCTCCAAAACTATAAAGGAATACATGCATGTGGATTAGATACAATGGTAGGTCTCTTCCCGAATGTACTAATGGGCGGGAAACTTAAAATTGAAAAATCGGATTGGTCACTATGGCAAATTAGGGACGAATTGAGTGACTCATTGACGGCTATAACTGATGTTATGCACAATGTACACTCACGGAATTTAAAAACGCATCAACTTATATTTCTCAATAAATATGTATAACTTATATGCAGTGATAAATTGAAGCATAATTGTACATCGCACTTATTGTGTCAGTATGATGTGAAAATTTGCGCTCATAAATTGTTAACCTATGTTCTTATTTCTCACTGCAATAATCTGCTGTTGAAAATAGGGAAATATTGGGATGATGCGTTTTAAGTTCCGTGAGTATATATAACATGAAACATTAAAACATCAAAACAGTCGTGACAAACCTGAGAAAATTTAAAATTAATATAAACATTTCTGATGTACAAATTCCACTTTTTGTACATTGAATAAACCCAATAAACCCTACAAACAAACTTGTTTTAAGAGATATTTGAATCCGATTTGAAAACATTTATTCAGTGTCATCATCCAGAAATGAGCATTTTGTTGGGGGAGGGGGGAAATAGTTTAAAGTCAACCTACACTGCTGATCTATGTTTACTGTATGATCTCCTCCATGGATGTCGCCATGTTTTACGGGGTGCCGACTTGAATGAAGGCAGATAAGCGCTATGGATCCTTCAATCATATCTGGCTTACCGCAAACTGCCGTCTCAGTTTCACAATAATAAAACAATGGCCGACAAAAAAAATATTGGCTGTAAATAGAGCATAAGAAAAATTGTGTTTCTGTTAGTTTAGTGAGGCTTGCCAAATTATATTCAGCATTGATAGCGAAAATTTCGGATCCTTAGATTGAAGCTAGATGGAGGAAAACGTTTTAACATTTAATCAAAATGTAAAAAGCTTTCCAACAACAACAACAACAACAACAACAACAACAACTAGAGATTCGAGTTTGTTTACACAAACTCTAGGTGTTCGGGAGGAAGTAAAGGTCAAATGGGGTCACCTTTGTGTAAAATTGTTTTGACAAATAACGATCTGTACAATGGTGCAAATATTGTAATTTACTGTGGAAGATTTTGTTTTAAATATTAAACCTGATTTCCCGGTTTAGACAGGAAGTAAAGGTCAAATTGGGGTCAAATTAGGGGTCAACTTTGTGTAAAATTGTTTTGACAATTAACGATCTGTACAATGGTACAAAATTTTGAATTTATCTCTTGTGGTTGTTGAGATATGATTTTTTTAAATATTAACCTTTGACTTCCGGTTTGGACAGGAAGTAAGGTCAAATGGGGTCACCTTTTATAAATATTTTTGACAATTAACGATCTGTACAATGGTACAGAAATTGTGAATTACCTCTTGTGGTTGTTTAGATATGATTTTTAAATATTAAACTTTGACTTCCGGTTTGGACAGGAAGTAGGTCAAATTGAGGTCACCTTTGTGTAAATTGTTTTGAAAATTAACGATCTGTACAATGGTGCAAAGATTGTGTAATTACATGTTGTGGAAGATTTTGTTTTAAATATAAACTTTGACTTCCGGTTTGGACAGGAAGTAAGGTCAAATTGAGGTCACCTTTGTGAAAAATTGTTTGAAAATTAACGATCTGTACAATGGTGCAAAGATTGTGAATTACATGTTGTGGAAGATTTTGTTTTAAATATTAAACTTTGACTTCCGGTTTGGACAGGAGTAAGGTCAAATTAGGGTCACCTTTTGTAAATATTTTGACAATTAACGATCTGTACAATGCTACATAAATTGTGAATTTACCTCTTGTGGTTGTTGAGATGATTTTTAACATATTAAACTTTGATTTCCCGGTTTGGACAGGAAGTAAGGTCAAATTGAGGTCACCTTTTTAAAATTGTTTTGAAAATTAACGATCTGTACAATGGTCAAAGATTGTGAATTTACCTGTTGTGGAAGATTGTTTTAAATATTAAACTTTGACTTCCGGTTTGACAGGAAGTAAGTCAAATTGGGGTCACCTTTGTGTAAATATTTTTTGACAATTAACGATCTGTACAATGGTACAAAATTGTGAATTTACCTCTTGTGGTTGTTGAGATATGTTTTTTTTAAATATTAAACTTTGACTTCCGGTTTGGACAGGAAGTAAGGTCAAATTGGGGTACCTTTGTAAATATTTTTGACAATTAACGATCTGTACAATGGTAAAAAAATTGTGAATTTACCTTTTTGGGTTTATTGAGATATGATTTTTAAATATTAAACTTTGACTTCCGGTTTGGACAGATAGAAAAGTCAAATTGGGGTCACTCACAACTCGTGTTTCATCTACTTGTTAAGTTCTAAGTACCGAAAGCTTGTTTAAAAAAATCATCAACTTTGACCAATTTTTAAAGTAATTTCCGCCTCTTCACCTTTTACTTACACCATAGTAAGAAGCACTAATCAGGTGTCTGCAGATGACTTCGATGTTCTTGTGAAAACTTCGAATCAGTAAAAAAGTGGAATTTTACAGCGATGCTCCACAAACGCGTTATAAGTGTATAAATATGTGATGATCAGCGCACCAAGTGACCACTAAAAGTTTTGAAATTCAACAAACTCAAATACAAATAATTATTAAAAGGCACACAAATCAGTAAAGCAGGTGCCCAGGTGAACATCTCTTGGTAAAGCCCTCTTCCATTCCATGTCCACTATTAGCAATCCGAATAGCGTAACGGAAACTTCACGCTAAACTTCGCATAGAGCCTTGCTCTTGATAGGATCAGGAATAAGACAATTAATTTCTTCTGCACTGATGTTAGACCACTAAAGTTGTATAGCGCCCTCTATAGTTAAATTTCTAACGCACAATAACACACTGAATGTGGGTCAATACGTATGTGGACTTGACGTCATCATGACGTCACTGTTGCAGTTTCCTGATCATCATGACGTCACTAGGTTTCATCTACAAGTTAGGTCTAACTATGTGTGAAGTTTGAAGGTTTTTAAAACTTGGCAAGTATGTTTTTGTTTGCGGACAAGATGGGGAGAAAAAAAGAAAGTTTTAAATTTTTTTTTTAAAAACGAATAAAACAAGAGGTGTTTCGGGCCATACCGAACACCCAACAACAACAACAACAACAAATCCGATGCACTAAACCGCTCGAACATGGCACTTCCATATTAACCAGGGAAAGTCTGGAACCCTAACGATTGAGGGACTTAACTAACCAAATCTCCTATTTAAATTTGATAATAAAATTGTTAAGATATGTGCTTATTTACGATTGGTGGTTTTTAAAAATACAACTGCCAACAATTACAATTCATCAAAAACCGAGAGGACGCATGTTCAAATGCATGTGTCTTTATTCGTTGCAAATTCAATTCAAATTGTTAAAATATGAGCGGTTTTGTATCTCATTTGTGTGCTGATTTTGTTTGGTATCTGCTCAGAAATAAGCAATGTTCCAACCAACAAGAACATGTCGGTAAATAACGACAAAAGGGTGCGACTTATCTCTGAAATAAATAAGTTTACTATTAACTTTATGACGACAACTTACCAGGCGAACGAAAAATGTTTTACGGAGTCCTGAATCGGCCAAATCATAGATATCGAGGTCAGTTGAACCAGCGCCCGGCGACAGGGGCGCTCGAAAATCAAAAATTCTGTTAAGCACAAGATTACCTTATATTAAAATAAATGTATTTGATTGAAACTCTGGTTTTGATCGTAATAACTTTTAGATTAGCTATATTAGTATTTTAATTTCTTTAACCATGGACTAAATTTACTTATTTTCTTATTTTCTTAAACTCATCAGATAGCTGGTAGGTAACTAACTAACAGTTATTTCTGATTGGAACGTCATGAAGATTATATATTTAAATTAAAGCCCACAGGCAACAAAGCAACGCCAAAAAAAATTAGTTAGATTTAGGAAACGATCAGAAAGTTAAATGTTAAGGACATGTTAAGGACATGTTAAGGACATGTACAGGTATACCCACAATGTAGCTTTTCTTATCTTAATCAAATTAATGCATATAAATAACTATTTAATTGATAACATCCCTACTTCCCTACTGGAAAAAAATGAGATAGGTGTCTGCATACTGCTCCAATAGAATACAGCCCAGTATACCGAAATGTGACCTCACATTCATATGACATCTGGTTCAACACATTCTACATCATTTCGTTTTTATTCTATGACGCAACACATACGAAATGTTTCAGTGACCTTCGTAACATGACGTCATTACTTGTGTTCTATGAGTCGGTAATTTACAGCATACGTAACACTTACCTATCAAGGTGAAATGCTGCAATTTCTGCATTGTGTCGCTCTATATCAGAAAAGTAGAAATGGTTTGGTAACGTTCATATTCCCGGTACTTGCAAAGAATAAAGAAAAACATCCAAAATAATAAACTTGATGAGAAAATCAACTAATAAACTTTAAATGGACAATACCGTCATGATCAACTGGGCAGTGGAATTGGGTGCTAGTTTAGATTAACTCGGTGTCTGAAAACATAACCACATGATAAGGTCAAAATTTTTACCGTTGCTGCTGCGAAAATGAGCCATTAATTACCAGTCACTTTGTTCATCTTAAACTAGGCACCGATTCCATGCCCTGTTGAAAGTCTGCTCTGGTCGTGACTATACTATCCTTTTAAGCTCAATCAGATTTCTGAGAACATTTTGTTTTAACTTAAAATATAAGGACAACGGAGGGACAGTAGTTTCCGAATGCGCAGCGTGAATAAGTTGCACTTATCCTTTGAAGATGCACTTATCCGATGAAAATGCACTTATCCGATGAAGGACTGTTTGAGTGGCGTATTTATAAAAAATAAAAAAATAAATTCATTTATTCTTTTTCGCTAGTTTGCCGCGTGGAGGGCACCTCACGACACGCCAGTCTGCACGGGAGAACAACCATAGCACAATCAACATTCCTGCTACTACGTAAATCACGTACCATATTTACATTATGATAAGAGAATTGATGATGAACGAAATTTATGTATTCTTGCACTTCAATGACATGGATTAGCTTTTTATTATCACAGGCCACTCAGGCGAGACGGGAACACACAACCTTCGCTTACTCGTGCAATGACGCCCATCAATAAATGACTAACAGACCATGGTGAAACTATGATAACCCTTACCTCCAAGGTTTAAACAAAGAATGGCCACCGTCATCATATGATAATAAGTTTCACTGAGTACCACCGGATTTCTCGTCTGAAAAAAGAAGAAAATGTCGCAAAATAAAATTCACTGTCACAATAATCATTTGACATTTACAGTTACGTTTTATTTTTACGGGATAAATGTTCATCAAAATGCTCATGATAGGCGCTCTATAAATACGTTGCATTATATTATTAAGAACAACTATTGTTTTCATGACGATTGTCTTTAAGAGATTTTTATAAATAAGTTAAAGCTTCACTCTTTAAAAGGAAAAATATTCAAAAAGGAACTCTTACCGACACCATAGATTGGTTCCTTCACAATGTAATCTAAAGATGATCAACTTCACTGGAGTTTGAGTAAACTTCGTATCTGTTTATTTTATGTTGAAGGCTTCCCATATCTTGAGATCATGCTTTCTACGAAAATAAAACAATGACAAAAATCGTATTAAAACTCATCAAATACTTGAAAACATTAAAGGCACACAAAAGCAATTAATGTTAGATTACAGATTAGCATAACCGTTATGTATTCTCCCGAGGACGATCAGAGCATACTGATCGAAACGTCGAGTTGTAACCCCCAGTTCTTTCAGAACTAATTACTACTCAATAGAGATTTTCACATTGTCACCGCAATTAGTCTTACGTTATGTATTTATGCCACTATCACTTTAAATAAACAGGATTCTACTTAATCAATATCGTTCTACTCGTGGTCAGGAAAGTTTTTGAAAACTGTTAAAAGTTCAAAATATCCCTTTAATTTCTGGTTACTTTTATCCGTTACCAAACAACTTTTATCATGGAAAACCGTTTTATTGAACAACGACCTCTATTGATCTCATTTGTTTATGTCCAGATAGCCGTATTATTAGTGTAGGTCTTCGAGAAAGCCATTAAATGGGGTTCAGTACTAAATGTGTTAATTTGAATTGTTTCCCTGTGTTCATCACTATCACTATTTAGTTGTATATACAATTACTTGTATCCGAGTACTGTCGTCAAAGTGTAGGTTTTAAGTGTTTGCACAAACATACAGAGCTCTCGAATTGCCATCCAACTTGTCAAAACAATGACAGAATCTAGCCACGAGGCTCACTTGAATTGAACCGGGACTTTTTTTGGGGGGATAATTTCTCTCAGCAAACAACTAAATTCGAGATAATTCATCAAACGGCAATGTGACTAATAGCAGTAGCTACAGTTTCAAGTGGTTTATGCAACATTGTACATTGATTATATCAAATTATGTCGGTACGTCAACTTTCGGTTTGGAAGATTTGAGTTGACGAATGAAGTCGTCTTAAAAGTTGTATAGCACTCAAGAGAGCTCCGCAAGAACTGCTTCATGAAAGCGCGATATGTGTCTGACTTTTCTTCAAACACGTACTCTTCAGCTCTTCTCATTAACGCATCAACAGAAAAAAACATGAATAGGGAAATAAGAAACATATTAGTAATCTTGTACAGTATTCTGAAGGTGTTGTTGAAAAGGTCGATTTTAAAGAAATGTCAGGAACTGCCCCGTCCGAGTCATATGACAGTTATTAGTTTTCTACGCAGGTGATAGGGCTATGCATCTCATAAGATAGATCATGGGTCAGTGCAGTACAGGATGAACAAGAAATATCATGATATGTTTATGGGTTCATAACCGCGACCATCGGTCATAGAACTCAATAAAAACACGATGGAGCGAAAAATGGAACAACGGCACTTATCTTTGAGTGCAAAAAATGTTTGACACGAAGGTTTTTTTTTAAATGACAGTGGAAAAAAATACAGAATGATTGTCAATATGAACGTTATATTTGTATGCAAGATTACCAATTATTGTGGGTTTGTCAGTTGTTTACCTCACCTTTGGTTCTTTGCTTATCACCGTAATATAATTGTTCAGGATTGAACTCTGTTTATTTATTTTAAATCGTTTACAAAGTCCAAAGTTCACTTGTTATTTTAAATAAAACCTCATGGAAGTTTCTACAAAACCCCGTTTATTTGAGGATCATTCACTCTGGAATCTCAAACTCAAGACGAAATCAGACGGCATTTGGGTTTAAAATTCTAGACTTAACCTTGACAACCACCATAGAGAATCAACAACGATTTGCGCTGCCGTGGTAAAGAGCTCCCCATAGACATAGCTGCATTGTTTGAGCAGTCTATACCTTCATAAGTTGAGTAATTATGCAAACTGTAACGCAAACGAAACGGAACAATAGATGAAACGGAACAATAGATAAAACGTGCTGTTAACCTGTCCCCCATGATTTAAGCTTGTTCACACCTGGTACCCTATACCACAAGTTCACACTAAGGCGAATGTGTTTGATTGGTTGTTTCAATTGATCTTGTCCCCAATCACTACCAAATCCACTTCACACTACACGTCATGTAGTTAGTGCATCAGACTAATGTAAAAAACACATTGCATAAAATGACAATACTTTGATATAAAAACAATTCGCCTATATATTTCAAATAAATCCAAACCCCATAGCAGTATGTGTAGGTTATATTCTGGTAACATCAGCTCACGTGAAACATCCAATTTCCATTCCTCAATCGATCCAACAAAAGCGACGCCTTCAATATTTACAACCATGGCCGGTCAAAGATTGATGAATAATTCCGACACTGGATATCGAACGGCTAGCTAGTTTCAATTTCCTAAAGTAAAACCCTAAACCTTTCGTTCATTATAGAGGACGGTACATAAATGCCATGGATATTTTTCAGAGTTCCCTTTTAACAAAGGTATTGTCCAAACCGGAGGTTTGTCCCACAATATTGCTTTTCAATTTTCGAATAAGCTTAACACGTTGACCAAACATTCAATATCATTGAAAAGACGCAAACGAATGTTGGTTTCTATATCAGGATTATGATGAAAGAGTTCCTTTAGCCTAAAAAATATGGAACTATTCTGTGAAATTTTAAAATTTAAAGATTTGAATCGTTTCAGCTGTCAGAAAACCACCGAACACTTGTCTGAAGTACACGGATAGGGTAGCTATACAGAGGCCGCCTGGCTGGCTATTACGCTTTTAGCATTCTTAATCAGTCGCTTGCTATAAAGAAATATTTAACAAGTAACAGTTTGCATGTGAACCATTAATGTTTTATCAACCTTAACCCTAACTCCTGAGCATTGTTACTGAACAATAAAAATCCTCCAACTGCCTTTGTTGTCTAGGAGTTATGGTTAAATTAGGTGATTAAGCAAGTACATGTATAATTATTATAAATTGAAAAAAGCATTATCTTTAGGTCTGCATTTTTATAAAGTGATCGTCGGCCTATGCAATGATTATAAAGACGTAACAACTGAATTATATACAGTGAAATGAATGTAGTGTCGTGGTGATTTTGTCTATACTTTAGTTTCGCCAAAGGCCTAGCCATCGACTCACACGACTCCACACGACTCGGAGGTAAAACTGTCAGGTTCCGGTTCCCTATGGATCCACAACAAATATATGTATAATTGATTTAATTTTCACCGACTGTGTATAGCACTTATACTCAGTGCTTTCCAGTGTCTGTGAAAAACTACGGCGACTCGGCGGGATTCGACCCGACCTCCTGCCTACTGTGCAGACGTCGTGAGGCAGGAGGTCGGGTCAATGCGATCACCTGTGTTCAGAACACTGGGCACCAGTCTCAGATGCTTCACACGTCGTGTGGGCAAAGTAAATCAGTGTTATCTCCGACGCAAGAATTTAACCAACCTATAAATATCTTTATGAAAAGTCACGTCATAGGTACCAGACTTCTGTAGCTTAGACTGCCTTGCACCGACCTATGTATCTCAGAGAGGAACTTTGAATTTTAAGCAGAGTATTAGTACCTTATGGAAGAATTATAGGTAATTTATTGTCATGTACTAATGCAATTTCAGATGTCATATGCTTTGTTATTTTTTATTGCAAGCCAACTTGGTAGGCACGAATGCATGAGTACATAAGTAGATCATACAAAATGGTAACTTCAATCAGTACGATCATACAAAATGGTAATTTCAATCAGCACGATCACAATACTACAACCCTGTTATACATCGTACCTTCACCAACAGGTGTTACAGTATAGTCAATCAATACAGTCAATCGTATACATGTAAATTAACTAATTATATTGTACAAGTGATCATATATAAATGCGTAATTTCTGTCGATAATATTCATTAATCATGATATGGATTTATTTAGCAGTGCAGTAATCATACAACCTTATTGTGTTATCAGATCAAGACCATATTAGGCATAAATTTATCATAATTTGTAGCGATGCTTTCTGGATCATCACTTTTGTCTTATGTTATTGTATTAAAGGAAGGTATTTTATTGCTACTTTTGTTAATCTGTTTCATCATGTTCTTCTTGAATCAAGATAAAAATGAAACAACCATCTCAGCTGATTACATTGTGTCGTCCACGAGACAATAGTACAAATGTGATTGTTGTATTCATGCTAACGTTGAATAAGTACTCTTGCCTAAATTCGGATGGGGAGTTATTTCACTGTTCGTAAAAACTTCAGTGCTTCATAAGACAAAATTATTTACTGGAAGATTAATACCATCATCAGCTTAGTTTTAATTAAAATTCGACCTTTTGATTTTGTATTTACAAATTCTATAACTGACCTTAAAGGCCATACATGTGTAAGCATAGAACCAAGCAATAATGATAATGATAATGATAATGATAATGATAATGATAATCCCATCAAATTAATTATCAACGGATGTAAAATTTAATGTCCTTTCGCCTGAAGATATTTAAAAAATATATATATATTTTTAAATAATTAAAGAAGAATTTGAAATTTGTTTAGAAAAGTGAGTATTTTCTACTTTCATGGTTCAACAGTAATTTAGTGTCTAAAATAATTTTTTGACAGGACCCAACGACAAGTCATTTTGGAACCCTTTTTTCTGAAATAAAATGCATGCTTCTGATGATTAGTTTGAGAAATTTGAAATGTTTAAAACATTTTTTTTTTTACTTTCATAGTCAATGGTGACTATTGTTTCATATATATTTTTCAAGGTCAAATTTGGTCACGCATCGCAACTGGTTTGTCAAGCCTGGAAACATCAAACACATCCATCACGGTCATTGTCATAGATTTTAGTCATTCAATTTGTGCAAATTGGTTTTTTCAACAACACTTAGATTCCAATCGTATAAATAGTCTGTAATTAGGTGTTTGGGTTGGTGCCCAAACACCTCTTGATATTGTTCGGGTTTTTTTTTTTCTTCTTCTTCTTCTCTTTAAGACTTATCCAGAGACAAAAACATAGTTGCAGAGTTCACAGAACCTTAAAACTTCCACATAGTTAGACCTTAACATGTAGTTGTATATACCTTAACTGTAGTTGTACACTAAGTTGTGACGTCATAGTGAGGTCATCAGATATCGAATTACACTAAATCAAAGGTTAATATTTCCAAAAATCATATCTCATGAACCACAAACGATATTTTCAGTCTTTGCACCATGTTATAGATCTTTAATTATATGATTTTTCGTACACAGACGTGACCCCAATCGACCTCTGCTTCCGGTCGAAACCGGAAGTTTAAAATTTCCAAATAATTCAAAAAATCATATCTCATGAACCACAGAAAATATTTTCACAATCTTTGCATCATCTTAAAGACCTTGAACTATATCACATTTCTTACACAGACATGACCCCAATTTGACCTCTCCTTCCGGTCGAAAACAGAAGTTTAAATGAACAACTATTCAGATCGAAGCACAGGCATACTCATGGACGGATCATCATGAGCACAGCCCTGGGCACAAATTCACCACAGGCCCATACGCGCATAATATCTAGTACTATGCTTTTTTTTTTTTTGAAAAACCGGGCCCTATTGGCTCCTGGGCCGGGGCACGTGCCCAGTTTGCCCGTGGGAAACCCC
>CM055836.1:5568527-5643348 GCA_029582265.1 Zoroaster sp. YZ-2022 | reverse complement strand
TTTTTTTATCTGTAATTTTACTTGTATAAACATTTGTTAAAGTCTGTATTTTTGTTCTACTCCGTAATTTAGCGCATTCACTGAATTGTAATATATTATTGTAATACTGTGGAATGTGTGGTTGTATGAAATAAAAGGAGACGTATATCTCCACTACAACAACAACAACAATAACAACAATAACAACAATAACAACAATAACAACAATAACAACAATAACAACAATAACAACAATAACAACAATAATAACAATAATAACAATAATAACAATAATAACAATAATAACAATAATAACAATAATAACAATAATAACAATAATAATAATAATAATAATAATAATAATAATAATAATAATAATAATAATAATAATAATAATAATAATAATAATAATAATAATAATAATAATAATAAATATTTTTTAGCGCGCACATCCACCCTGCTGGGCGCTCGGGCGCGAAACAAAGAAAACATGAATACAAACAATATACAATGATAGCATAAGGGCAAATTTTTGTACTGAGATACATGTACCTACAATGGAATTACAAATATACATAATCTTTGAAGAATTGTGACATAAGATGAGTTTAAGCATCGACTTAAATCTAGTTATACTATGACAAGATTTGAGTTTAGTTGGAAAATGATTCCAGAGTCTCGGAGCCCGACAGAAAAATACCTATCACCCAGTTCCGTTTTGAAGTTGGTTCCTTTAGGAGTGACATGTTGCTGGAGCACAAATTGCGTGATGGAGTGTAGACTTTAAGCAGTTCAGAAATAAATTGGAGCAATACTATTAAAAGATTTGTGAACAATTAGTATAAGTTTAAAAACAATTCACTGTGAAACAGGAAGCCAGTGCAGTTCTTTCAAGATTGGCGTGATATGGCATGACTTTCTGGACAAAGTCACAACATGAGCTGCTGTTTTTTGTAGTTGCTGAAGACGAGATATTTGATTCTGCGGGAGACCGTAGAGGAGAGCATTCCCGTTATCGAGCCGTGATGTGACAAACGCATGTATAATTTGTTCAGCACTTTTATTCAAGTATTTCCTTATTCGGCTAATATTTCTGATATGAAATGATGATATGCGAACAATGTTGAGAGATATGAGGTTTTAAAGTCATTGTCGAGTCAAATATAACACCCAAATTACGTGCTTGTGATGAGGGGTTATCTGCGAGAATCACCAATTGTAATAAATGGAAGAGAAATTCTGTTTTCGCCGTTCAATTTCAGGAAGTTTGTCTCATCCAACTTCGAATCTCTTGAATACATTTCTCCAGTGTTGTAATGCAGGAATCGGCAGGTTCTTGAGAAGATTTAAAAGTAATGTAAAGCTGCGTGTCATCAGCGTAGACATGGTAATTTAAATTATACTTCAAAATGATATCACGAACTGGAAACGTATAAACAGTAAACCACTGTGGGCCGAGCATAGAGCCCAGGGGTACAGAATAGTCCAAGAATAACAGGCTCGGAGATAGCGTTACCAATACAAACATGCTGGGGCCTATTTAAAGGTAGGACCTACACCAATCCAGGGCTGTGTCATGTATTCCAAGATGATATTGAAGGCGGGCGAGAAGGATTTTTGTGATCGACCGTGTCAAGCGGACATATAAGTCTAACAAAACTAATGCAGTGATTTTTCCATCATCCATGGCAGATAAAATGTCATTGTTGACGCGGAGAAGAGCAGTTTCCGTTCCATGAAATGGTTTATAGGCTGACTGAAATGTGTCCGACAGGTTATTAGCACGAACATGGTCAGAGTTCCGTGATGAAACAACTCGCTCGATTTTTTTTCCAAGGTACTTTAAATTCGCTACCGGTCGGTAATTCTTGAAAACTTCCTTGTCCAAATTGTTTTTTTTTTCAGGAGTGGTTTAACATGAGCAACCTTCTGGCTATCAGGGAAACAACCGGAAGAAAGAGATCTGTTTACAATAATTGTGATATACTTAGCAAACACATCAATATTTTGTTTTATTAGTGAAGTTGGTACTGGATCAAGTTCACATGATTTTGATGGCGATTTCATGATGAGTTTCTTGATCTCCGTAACACTAGTAGGCTCAAACATAGACAGTCTACATTGTGGATCCTTGCGTGACGGTGTTTGTGATAGAATGCCAGGTACTGGGGGAAAAGAACGACGGATATTCTCAATTTTTGTGACAAAAAAGTTTGAAAATGCATTTGCGAGGTCCTGATTGGAGTGTGTAGATGGAAGCACTGGAGTTTTGGGTTTATGAAGCAGCTTTTGAACAATGTTAAAGAGTTTTTTCTGATTGCCAGCGCTCTCTTCCACAAGAGATGAGTAGCGAGTTATTTTTGCCTGGTTAATATGTTCTTCACAATATCACGTTGGATACAGTATTCTTGCCGATGTACTCCAAGTTTCCCATTGTCACCATTTTCGTTCAAGTTGACGACGACGGTTTTCCTTGGCATGAATATCATCATTGAACCAGGGGGATTCAGATTGTAGTTTAACAGTTCGAGTTTTTTGCGGAGCATGATCATCCAAGATGTTACGGACAGTAGATTCAAATAGACTGACACAAGAATCCAGCTCGCCATCTTCAAGGTTTACATTTTCCAGTTGAGATTCAATATCATGACATAAATCTTTAATATTTACATTTTTCCAGTGGCGAGTAGTTACAGAAATGGTAGGTATGGGAGGTTTTTAAGATTCATATTTACCATGATTGCATAATGATCAGATAAGCCGAGATGGATAGTTATATTCGAGATGAGGTGAAATATTTTTCACGCGTTATCATGAGGTCAAGACCAAGGGCGCAACCACTGGGGGGTCGGGGGGAGGGGTCACGACCCCCCTACTTTTATGTGGACCTCCCCAACTTCTGGAAGACCTTATTTTCTGGGGAGGTCCAAAATAGTCCGATAAGCGTTTATTATCGTGAAACATTCATATTTCACAGGTGAAAGTTAAAATAAATTAAAAAAACAGGTGGTCAAGTGAATCATGCTAACTGTGTCACACAGTTAGCTTTACTACTAGCTTAATCTAATTAATAAAACATTTTGGTATTTTATGTATACATGATCCTAGTAATGTCATTCATGACATCACAATTATGCAACACTTCCATCAACACGCTGAAATACGTGATATTGAACCAAGACCCCAGCTGCTAGTGGCGTGCTCGCTTCGCTCGCCCGCAGATCACGTTGCTATTGGCTGCTTGGGACCCCCCCCCCCAACTTTCAACACGTGGTTGCGCCCTTGGTCAAGACAGTGACCATATCGATGAGTGGGTGCTGTGATATGCTGGATACGTCCATGAGCAGAGAGCAGATCTTTAAACTGATTTGCATAATTGTTTGAAGTGATGTCCATATGAATGTTAAAATCGCCGGTTAAAATAATGTCAGATGGGTCCAAGAGATAATCCTCAATTAATTTCTCAAATTCCTGCAGAAAAATTGAGAAATTTACATGTTTACCATCAACATCCCTTTCTGGTCGATATATATTAACAAGGCGAACAGATCTACAGTTGCACGTTACCTCAGCATGCAGAGATTCAAATGTTAGGTAGTCAATGTTAACATTTTTCATACTGACAGATAAACTAGACCTAAAGAGAAGTGCAACCCCTCCACCGGTCTTTTTTGGTCTGGGCATATGATGGAGAGAGTACACTCGCGGGGTAGCAAGTTATCATCAGGTTTAAACCAGGTCTCGGATATAGCAACAAGATCCAAATTGTTTTGAAATACAAAGTCAACAAATTCATCCGATTTGTTACATGTGGATTGAGTATTCAAGACACAGAGCTGAAGTTTAGACTCATCATGAACATTTGGAGTTGAAGTTATGCCAATGTCGCTTGTTGATGTGGTTAAGTTCACTGTTGGGGGTTGAGTGAAGGCGAGAGTGCTAGTTGTGTAAGTCTGTCCATTCTACGGCGACCAGCTTTTTTAGCTCTATGTGTGCGGCGGTATGTTTGGAGTTGATTGGCAAGTATTCCAAGACAGTTCAATTGACTCAATGCTGAATAAGATAGAGCTGCATCAGTACATGGAGCATTGCGAAGATTGAGTAGTTCATTGCGGCTGTAGGAAACTTTATGGAGCTGAGTGGCGTTTGTGGGTGTGTTGATCAGTGTTTCAGGTCCAGGGTTTGGGTTTATGTCACCAGAAATTAAGAGTTCCAGGTGAAAGGTGGCAGATGAATTATTATAATATGATATAGGACAACTCAAGAATTTAAGATGGCAGATTTTTTTATTTTATGTAGTGTACTTGTAGGTTGCACGCTGTATTCTAAAGATGAGTCATTGAGACACAATGGTCCGGATAGCAGGAGTAGAATAAACATAATGTATACCTCCATTGTCTAATCACAAGGTTGTTGATCCAAACAAAAGGCTTGTGGTCAAGCTACAGGTTATAATCTAAGTCAGGGTTGACTGCACAAATAAAATGAAGATACAAGTGTGTATCCACAACACAGTAAAATCTTACAGCAGAGACAGACAAAAAATACAACAGTTTTTCACTTATTTTGAAAGAAGTGAAGTCACGTTTCAGGACATTCTTGTAATGCAGTCTGGGGTCAACTTTAAAACAATGAGGCAGGAGGTTGTGTATTTTTTCATGTTTGTTCAGCTCCAGTTGCAAAGCCAGGAGTTGGGGTAGGTGGAGAGTTAAAATTTTCAGGCAAATTTATCGACTGTTTCAATCTTTTAAAGGCAATTAAGTGTATAGCATTGAACGGTTGATACAGAAATTAAATTGGGGTGACATGTCCTTCCCAAAATTAGGGGGAACTGGCGTGGAAAATATTTAGAGGAAGGCGTGGAAACGCAGACTTGAGGACCAAATTAACGAGTTACGCAAATATTTCAGTAGAATAGAGCAAATGGATAGAGGTGCAATGAAAGATTCAGATACGAGGAATATCTGCATCTTAAAACCAAAAATGCCACAACCTGAGTGCAGTTAAGGAGAAAGGAGAGGAGTGTGGTTAAAGAGGAGATAAAACAAAGGGGTTAAAGCGAAGGCTGTGAAAGTAAAGAGGTACGACGACAGGGTCAGGCATTTCCATCAAAATCGCCTATTCAATACGAATCAACGCCAATTATTCAATTTCTCAACTGGACAGGAGTGCGACAATTCACAAGTGGGCCCAGAGCCAGCGGAGACAAGGATTTTCTGGGGGTGGCCTTTGGGATCAACCTGGGCAACATAACAGACAAGCCAAATGGTTAGCCGACAAATTAAAGAATGTACAACAACAAGAGGGATTTCATATTGATGTGAACAAGGTAAAGAAATAGTTGAGGAAAGTGCCAAATTGGAAAACACCCGGGACCAGACCATGTGCACGGCTACTGGCTAAATAACTTCGGTAGTCTTCACAAAAGAATAACCCAGCTGCTGCAAGATAGCTTAGTGCGTGGCAATGCTCCCATGTGGATGACTGAAGCAAGAACGGTACTCAGAGCTACAAAATATTCAACATTTTCTGCGAATTTCCACTCCTCAAGTACATTATTCGGGCTAATCCTCAGTTCATCTTATAGTTCACTCATCATTCTTCCTGTCTGACAAAGTTACCCTCTGCAATATGACCGGAAGAAAAGGTAAATCGAGGACTAATGTCTGACCGATCTCCTCCACCGCTATCACCCCAGAAGACTGCTCCCACACCCGTATGTTCGTCGGGGTCATTGACCAACCAAATTTGTGCGTGATGCTTTAACTGAGATTCGTCGGAGTCAATCAGACCTCTACCGGCGGATTGATAAGCTTGAGGAAAGCTTTAACTCTTCCCTTGAATTCGAGTCTAAAAGGATCTCCGAACTCGAATCCAGAATCAAGGAGTTGGAAAATACTACATCACTACTGGATAAAGCCGAAAAACAATTGTCTGATCACAGTGAAAAGATCCACAAACTTGAACGTTTCAGTCGGCGGAACAACGTAAGGATCATTGGGCTTCCCCAAGACAAGAACGAGGACTGTCTGGTGATCGTATTTAAATTACTAACAGATAGATTCGACTGGAAAGAGCGCATCGGGATGGCCCCAAGACCCCAGTCCGACCTCAACACCTTCTTGTGAAATTCAACGGCTACCAAGACAAGATCAAGGTGCTCCGTCTTCAAAGGCAAGTCCTCGCCGATCAATCATTTTTCTGTGTGGAAGACTTGACCCGTCTGGATCTTCAAGAGAAACGGCGCTGTTCCGAGCAGGTGCGCCGATGCTACCATGACGGCAAGAAGTACCGCTTCGTAGCCGGTAAGTTGCGGGATAACACCGGAGCCCTTGCTGAGTTCTACAGATCCTGAGGTGATAAGAGCTTATAACTATCTTTATCTCTGCGCCATCTCCATGTTTCATCATTGTTCCCATATTGTCTATATTTGCTTAACTGACCCTGCATCGTAACTGTGCTTGACTTTGTTTAATTTATTTTGCAAAAATCTGCCACTAGACGGTTTGGTTTTATTAGTTTAGTATTTATTCATCAATGCTTCTTTCACTTTTGGTCGTAACGTTGTACTACATTTTGTTACCATTTCATTTTCTTTGTAATTTTATAGACCACCTTTTGTACCTTTTAGTTTATTCCCGGTTATGCTTTTTGCAATACCTGTTTATTTTATTTGTTTAGTTTCACTTCATTTCCAGTTTAGTTTTCTTTGGAGCTCGGGAAACAATTCACCGTATTCATTCTTGTTTCCTTTACCCTGCTTTTTGTTTTTTGTTTTACTTATTGATTCCCAACAATTCAATAGCATTAATTCTTCTCCAGGCAATTTCTCAATTTATTACATGAACTCAAGGAGCCTTTGTAGACATTTCTTCGATATTCAGTATTTCTTGGCCACTCTATAGACCATTCCTTCTCGATGTATGGCTTTACCGAAACGTGGTTTAAACGATCTGAGTCGTAACCCTTGATTGAAGTAAACTGGTATCTATTGGTAAGGTAGTCAGCAAACCATTGCAGCGCGACTCCCCTGATGCCAAAATGGAAAAGTTTAGAAAGAAGAATAGAGTGATCAATGGTATCAAAGGCTTTAGAAAGGTGAAAACACCGGCAGCACACATTTTATTGTTCAATGCCTGGGTGACACTGTCAACAAGTTCGATGAGGGGCCAAGTCAGTGGAATGTTTAGATCTAAAGCCAAACTGATGACCAAAGAGAAGATGGAAACGAGAAATGAAACAAGAAAGACGATTGTACATGAGCCTTTCAAGAATTTTTGAGAAACAAGGAAGGATGGAAATAGGCCTTATCACCGTTTTTGAAAACGGGAATAATTTTAGCAACCTTAAGATTAAGAGGCACAGATCCACTGAGAAGGGAGAGATAAAAAATGTAAGCAAGAGGTTCAGCAATAGATGGAAGGACAAATTTCACAACGGTCGAACAAATGTTATCAAAACCGCAGCTTCTTCCTCTCTTCATGTCTTTGCCGATACGTAAGATTTCTTGAGCGTTTGTATAGGGGTTAAGAAAAAAGAAGGACCATTTGGGTTGTGCAAATAGTCGTAAAGGTCAGTACCGGAAGCGGGTATCTTACTGGCAAGAGAAGACCCAATGTTAGTAAAGAATTTGTTAAAAGAATTAGAAATATCATTAGGTTGGGAGGCAAAGTGTTCACCGTCTATTGTGAAATTATCTGGAAACGAGGACTCTTTGCGCTTACCCAAAATGTTATTTATTTCACGCCACGTATTTTTAAGGTTGCCCTTATGATGATCGAGCTTAGTGGCATAATAATTTTTGTTGGCGGAACGAACAGTGGCAGTAAGACGATTACGGTAGATCTTGTAAAACCGTTCGTTTTCTTCCGATGGCTTGCGCAGATAACGCCTATGGAGTCTATTTTTGAATGAACAAGAATTCACTGTAGACTGGGTGATCCATGGTTGATTTTTCTGTGATTTCCCAGTAATTTTGGTGATAAGTGGAAAATGATTATTATAACGAGAGGTAAAGATAGAAAGGAAAGAATTATAAGCAGGGTCAACCTCTTGAGCTTCATAAACCTCGTGCCAATCAACACTGTTAAGATCACAGCTGAATGAATGAAGGGAATTGCTATTAATATCTCAAGTAACGAGGGTTTTTTGAAGAGGCACAGAATTCTTAAAGCAAGATGCAGTCAACTGGAAAAGAGGATAATGGTCGGAAATGTCCGAATATAAAAGGCCAGCTGTGATATCAAGATCAGAGTTAGTAAGGATGTTATCTATATCAGAGAGGCAGTGTGTGGGGTGATACGAGTGGGTTTGGTAATCAGAGGGAGGAAACTATATGAATAAAATGTATTTCAATTCAATTCATTTTATTTCCATATCAATACCATTGGTAGCAAACAAAATTATTATAACAAAACAAAAGAAGCAAAATTAATAAGAGAAGTAATAATCATGAATAACGAGTGGTATGATATGGAGGGGGCTCATATAAAGCAAGCTTGTTAATTATGAGCTCCCTATAACTGGAAGTGAACTGTTCACGTTCAGTAAAACGTCATGAATTTGAATGTTCTTTAACGAAAATTCACCAAAACGAAATTGAAATTAGTCGGCAAAACATTAAGATCACTGACAACCCTATGTCAAACCATTCAAGAGACGGACTTATCTACAGTTGATGCTGATGGCAAATAACTGTGCAGCTGACAATGTAACGCCTATTTATATGAATGAAAATGACTGGAGCAGACACATTTTATATGAACAATGTACCAGTATATACCACATTGTCAACGTTGACAGGTATTTTGCATATCATTATTTATTGCTACTGGTAGGACGAGTTTGATTTATTTTTACATCTTGCAAAGGTTTGTTTGCACAAATTAAACTCAATGCATCAACACACGTTGTTACGTGTTCTGGAGGCCTTTAAAACACATTTCAGAACAAGCTCTAGTTGAATAATATCAGTATATTTCATCACAAGAGGGCGGCATACAACGTGAGTGGTTGTAAATTATCTTGGGCAGGACTGAAAAAATACGCTAATGGCTTCAAAATTTTACATTATGTTTTACTTTCAGCAAAGTTCAAGGACTGGCATTTTTCAAGAAATATACCACAAATGAAACTTGCATAAAGGTTTGTTTGCACGAACTCGACGCCAATGTATCAACGCCAATGTGGTTTTGTAAATTATCTTGGATAGGACTGAGAAACAATAGGCTAATAGCTTCAACATTTTACAAAATTGGTTACTATCAATATTGTTAAAGTTTTCAAGAAATATACTATAAAACTATATGAAAGTAAAATCACCATAATTATGTGCTCGCGTTAAACTTTTACGGAAAACAAAATGTTGTGATGCTTTCAATGTAAGTTTAATATAACAATTAATTTTCTCTTAATATAAAATGTTAAATAACTGCATTTTTTATATATCCGAAAATACCAAAATACACGGACAGTATATTCAATGGTCTAAATAGGAATTTGTTAACTTGAAAACATAATAGACAACTCTGTAGGCCTTTTCATGTAGACATTACATTCCAATCTTTTAACTGTCAATTTGTGGATGATTTCATAACAAAAGTTGCCACGTGTTGGTCTATCTGCTTATGACAATATGCATATTTAAGAGGTTGTTTGAGTGCAATATTAAAGTGAACCACGCAATAAGATGTGGGTTTTTAGGGGGATTGGCTGCTACAGTTGGTGTCCAAAATAGTCTGGTACATTGTACACTGTAAGGATGACTTCAACTCAGAGTCAGGAGACAAGACAATAAAGGCAACAATCAGGAAATATTTTAATTCACTTTTGGAAAAGGGTTACTCTTGTATTTTAATAGGCTGGCATTTCCAGCAAATTGTACTTTAATGAACAGCCATTCAATAAATTAAATGTGCGGATGTTTATGAGAAAGTATATCATATGCAATATATTTTCCAAAAGCGTACAGATTAGGACACTAGAGTAAAATTCCACATCAAAATGAATACAGAAATCTGAATTGTATTTTCACTATTTCAACTCTATCGCTAAGTGAGGTTACAGGTTCTGAAATGAACCTTATCGGGCAACTCGTATCTAAACTGTCGCTAAGTGAGATTTTGGTTCAGGGGAGAAACAATATCGGGCAATTCGTGGAATAATTAACGCTCTAAGTGGACTAACTAAGCAATTAATTATATCAGAGCATTAGTGTCTAGTAGCCAGGGAAACACATTTATGAAAGAAAAAATAATAAATTGCATATTTTAGATTAAAACACTTTACATCAAAGTTAGCTATGTCGCACGCACATTGTGAATATTGAAATCCTAAATGTTTTCATATGTGTTGGGAAATTGGTTGGGCTGGACTAATTGATTAATTCCGGGTGCTAGTGACTAGTAGTCAGGTATATGATGAACACATTATGAAAGCAAAATCAATAATGCTAAGATTTCAGGTTGAAACACTTTTCTTTAACCATGTCACACACACTTTGTGCATATACACATCCTATGCGTAAGTGGGAAGTGACGGTTTTTTCGCTTATCGACGTCATTCTAAATTAGGTGCTGAGCACAACATAATCGGTGTTGTAATAATAATTTGGTGTTCACTTCAGTCTGTTTAGAAAATGTATCAAAGCCAAAGTAAGTGCGTCATATCACGAGTGCGGCGAATTACGTATGGACGATACATATTTACTATTTTCTTAAACCATAACCTTGTACTGAGGTTCTTAGATACTGCGTTTTTCTGTAATCATTTATGTCAGAAGTCTATTACCTACATACGTAAATAGACTTCTGGTTATGTATATCGTTGTGAAATAGTCTATATATTATGATGTATAGACTATTTCATAACGATATACATATCTGATTGATTGGACTTTCTATATCAGTAATGTTACCTTGTATGAAACAATTGAACTTACCTTGATGAATTCTAAAGTACAGTCTTAGTAACTGAATCATCAAGCTGGATGAAACGTTCGGTAACTGTGAAATGGGGACCGAGCAATACATATTTATACCCGAAGTGGCCAATGAATGAGCATTTAAAATCGTTAACGGGCTGGCATGTGAGTGCTCAAATAAAATATGAAAATGTTTAATATTAATTAGGCAATAAATGAGAATCAAATATAGACGATGTGACCAGTGACGTCACACTTAAACAAAAACATTAAATCACCAACAACCACTGCAGCGTTTCTCCTTTCTCATTGGAGCATGCTGGACAGTCTGGAGAAGACGAACTGAACAGCCCATCTTTGCACTTGGTAGCGGTACTGGATTATTTTGTATGGATCCCAGACAGAGTTGCTTCAGGTATCAGCCGAAAGAGCTTTTGTAAGCGGTGTGGTTAACAAGTGTTTAACATGACATGTTTCTTTTGAGAAGACCAAGCATCCGGTTACCCTATGAGATTTGATCGATGAGTTTATTCCATACATGTCAGATGTCAGTTCCATACAAAGGTATGAACACATTTCTTTACGGTCCCATACAACTCCTTGGGATACTATAGGGTTCCTATAGGATCCTATACGAATCCTATAGGAATCCTATAGGGCTTTTTTGTAAGGGAGTACCTAGAGTTCATTGTTCATGAAGGATTAGCCAGCTGCACACGGAGCGGAGTATGTGTTCGTACCTTTAATGCTGGAGCAACACTCCACGACTGTACAACTATATTATCGAAAAGATCATCAGATAGGGCCTATAGGAACTGTTGCTATAGATTCCTCTTGCCTATACAATCATTCTTATTCTTATAGGATCATATAGACCTACAGGAATCTTATAGGAATTGTCTTATAGGAAGTGACAAAATCCTATAGCATTTCTCTATGAATGGATTGGTTAAAAAAAACTACCAATTTAAATGGTTCCCTTACAAAAAAGCCCTATAGGAACCCTATAGGATCCTAAGGAGTTGTATGGGACCGTAAAGAAATACTATAGGGCTTTATGTGTCCTACAAGATTCCTATAGAAATCCCACTGTGTCCTATAGGTGACCTAATTTTTCTTTGCTCGCTTCCCGTTTATATAATATTTCAGGTCAGTTTCTTCCTATATATATTTATTCTGTGTACAACCACGTAAAAGGCTTGTGTCCCGTTGTGTGATCCCCGCTACTGCCGTTACCCGGGTTGTTTGCATCTGGCCGGGGCTTGATCCCTGGATCCTCGGCAGATATGGTTTGGCCTCTGACCGGCCCCATAGTGCAAAAGATAATTGGCATAAGTGGACCGCCCACCAACATAGGGGTTGGTTAGCTCAGTTGGTAGAGCGCTCGTACGGTATTCGAGAGGTCGCGGGTTCGAGTCCGGCATCAGCCAATTGGAAAATGGAAGTGGAAATCTGTGGAAATTCACTGTTGCCGGCTGAAAAGCAGTCGGCACTGTACTAACTAGCATACACCGTGCATGACCGATGTGGACATGCATGTAAACAACGCATTGACAGATCTCGCCCCTTTGATATACCCTATGCGTTGACGGACCGAATTATGCCACCTGACCAGTTCGTCACCCCGGAATAAAGTCGTCCTCCCCAAATAAAGCCGCCCCCCCCAAAAAAAAAGGGGGGGACGAGGGTTGAAGAGATGGACACATCCCGGACCCATTTGTTGACATTATTTAGACTATTCATTTTTTTAAGTTGGAATTTTGTAGGTCGTGAAGGAGGTCTATATAATAAAACAAAACATTGGAATATTGTAATAAATACTATTGTGCTCTGAATAAATTGTTTAGGACGAAAACTATTGGGGGAGGACATCGTCCCCCTGTCATAAATATCGGGGGATATGTCCCCCTCCCCCATCCGTTCCCCGGAGATCGCTGTCCATGACTGCAGGAGAGAGATGATCACCAATACCCAATAATCAGTCATGTATTGAGGACTGTCAAATCAACAGGGCCAGATGCAGAGATGAAATTGGAGGGGGTTCAAATTGTAAAAATAGTAATGTGCAAAAGTATCCTATTTCCCGAAATTGAACATTATGTTTGTGGCTTATTTTTAGAGGTTGGTGGGGGTGGGAACACTCTTCAAAAATGTATGCGCCCAAAACCAAATAAGGAGTACGCAGCCTCATTCCCATCCAATGGCGTAGCTAAAGGGGGACAAGGGGCGGCCACTCTCCCCCAGCCGAATTTTTGAGGGAAGCAATCGGAAATTTTGGTTTTGGGGAGAAAAAATATAATAAGTAAGGAGAAGAATCCGACAGCCAATAATTCCAACTGCCATATTAACCGTCAGCATTTAAATTCGCCAGATAATAATAACCAAATGTATAGCAATGCTCAAATAGAATATCCAGAACGTGTTAGTCCGATAATAACCTCGTTACAGTATTTCATATGGTCAGGACATCTGCGTGTTCGATCGAGGCTTCTGTTAGATAATTCAACCCAACTCATATAGGCCTAATTAAATACCGGTACGATCAGAATCCCATTTTAAAAAGGCTCCTAGTTATACCAAAAAACAATCCGTCCGCAAGCCCATAATTCAAACAACTTATGGCGTTTTGATTTCGGAAAAAACGTGAATTTTTTAATTTGAGTACATAATCTTAGGTCCATATAGTGAGCCCGGGCCGCTTTTTACAACAAATTTATGTCTGATATCCATTTTAACAAGCTAAAATATAAAATATAATAAAAAAAATATTAAAACTGGATTTCGAACCTAATGTCCCCTTAAAAAACTTCAACAACATTGAACTATGCACTATAGGTGATGACTGAACAAGGGTGCAAAAAAAAAATTGTGCCTGGGCCGACATGACGCCGTCTTGATAGATAACTTGGCTTTGAGCTACGTAATGCGTTCTAATGGTAATAGTTACGGCATACGTGGTCATACGTGCACATTTCTACACGCGCAACCCGAAGCAGCTTCAGAAATGTCATAACTTTTTACAAAGAGAGAGGATATGTATATAGAGAAAGTTTTATTCGTTTTGTTTCTTATTAGATAGATATATGTTGTATAAATACACACAAATGTTTCATCCTTTTTTCGTTAATTAAAAAAAAAAGTAAATCATGAATCCTTATCGGATCAAAATTTCACAGTTTAGTTTTATGATAATTATATTTAGTCATTGATGAAATACATTGATGAAATTCTTGTGAGGGTGAAAAACAATTATTGATTTTTGATTTTTGCCCTTACACCGACACAGGCACGACGAAATGTACAAGTATGAACATTTCCAATTAATCACACATTATGAACACTACAAATGCGTTAAAATACTTAAACATTTTACAAATAGACTGCAAAATCTCCTGATATGAATGTATGACTTGCAAAAGAAACTGAACAAAATGTGCGAGTCCTTCATAATAAAAAACAATGTAGTCCTACCTACAATCTGAATGAAAACTTGTGGAGAACAGCTCCTTCCACACGTACACAAGCATGACATGTTTACAATCCGAACGTATAGTGGGTGGGTGTGTGAGTTTTTTTGTTGGCATTCAAACCGAAAACAAAAGGAACAATAATAAACCAAACCGAACCAATTTGAATATTCGATTGAAACTTTTATTAGACAGTTTTACTGGGTAATTGTTATGAACTTAATTATTAAGAAACGAACAAACAATCTTCAGATGATGCATTAACATAGTAGGCCAATTAAAATGTCATATTATTAATAATCTACTTGCAAACTCAATTATGTTTATGGTCAAATGATATACAGTATATTAGGATCACAGAAAAATATAAAAAATTCACTTCAACTATTCAAGAGACGCACTTACATCGTATTGATGCGTATGTAAAGCTTAATGTGAAACTGACAACATAACGTCTAGGTATTATCATGAAATGACTGAAGCGGACACATTAATTTATGCCACAATGTATACGTTTGTATTACATGTTCAGGGCTGCCAGGTATTTTTAGCATATTATTTGTTTCTACTGGTAGGATGAGTTATTTTAATGTATTTATTAATTTATTTGTATGTTGTGTCATTGTCCACATGATCTTGTTAACATATTCGCATGCACATTCCCGAGATAAACTCAATACAGTCATCATCACAGAATGCAAATTCTAAATTGGAGTTTTGTATTTTCCATTTTGAATAATAGTTTAGGCCACGGTAAGAGATGTACGTTACACTGCTTCTCAGTGTTTAATATAATCAGTTGGAATCCACTAAATGTGTACTAATTTGGTAAAACAGACATAACTATATATAAAATTTAAAAAAAAACAAAAGTTTTTTTTTAATTTGTCATTTATTTTGTAAAGATATAATATCGTCCTCGAGCTGATTTTATTGATGATTATTTTAGAGTATTATTTAGAGTATTTAAAACAGGAAAACAGGATCTTTCTTTTCATGTTGTGCCAACGCGAAATAATAAAATAATAATGACAAAGAAAGAAAAAATAATAAATAGATAATCACATAATAAATTAAAATAATAATAATCAGGATAACCAATCATGTACTTCACCTTTACTATGATTTACAATCAACAAAGTTTCTACAAACATTATCTGAGTGAACTGGCACTATGCAGGTTAATTTAACAAGTGTGTTTATGGTATTCCGTGTCTCAGACTGAAATAAAAAACTGCAACAGTTATACAAATCATTAGTTGGGGTTTAGGTGTCCTTAGTTTAATATTTCTTAAAAGATATTTATAATTGTAAAATATTTATAATAATATAATAATATAATAACATTGTTGTATGTTGTACCTTTCTGTTTGAATAACGATAGTCGATATATTAAAGACATACAATAAACAACTGCAATATTTGTGTTTTATTTTCAGCTTAACACGCGTGAAAAACTATGTACGTTTTTCAATCGGCAAACACAATATTTGAATTAATTCTAACATGGAATTTTGATCTTAAAGAGACGATATTTCAGTTGGGAAATTATTTTACTGATTTACTGAAGTAATGGCATCACAGACAAAAGGATTTCAATGGACTTTTGATATCATCATCAACTTTACACAAATATAACGGTTTTCTAAAAAGTTGACATGTAGCAACCTTTTGAAATTCAGGTTTTTGACATATTAACAATTCCTCTTTAAAAGCACGTCAGACGAAATAATTTCTCAGGGTGATCAATATTTGTACCAACTTAACACCAAGTACATTTTGTGTAAAACTGTATGATTATTTATATGTTTTTGAGAATAAAATCTTGTGCCTTCCTTTGTGGCAACATTAGTTGATGGCGTGACCTGCTGTAAATTTATTTTAGGACCAATTTACTATAAAACCATTATGCTTCTGACAAAAATGTTTACGACACTTGTCATTTCAAAATAAAGATTTAGAAAGAAAAAAAAATAACAGCAGCAGTATGTCTGCCAGATTACGACCAACATTGTGGTGGGGGAGGAGGAGCAATGAGAAGGAGCAGGGTAGGAGCAATGAGGAGGAGCAGAGTCCTCCTCATTGCTCCTCCTCAAACTCTGCTCCTCCTCATTGCTCCTCCTACTCCTCCACCACAACGTTGGTCGTAATCTGGCAGACATGCACACAAAATACTGCACACCACACAAAATACTTACTCCCTGCACACAAAATCACTAACACGTCTGGGCGCGCGCGCGTGAGACACGTCTGGGCGCGCGCGTGGAGGTGTGCTCCTCCTCCTCAATGTTGGTCGTAATGACACAAACTGCACACAAAATACTTACTCCCTCCACACAAAATACTGCACACTACTCCCTCCACACAAACTGCACACAAAATACTTACTCCCTCCACACAAAATACTGCACACTACTCCCTCCACACAAACTGCACTGCTCCTCCTCATTACAAACTGCACACAAAATACTTACTCCCTCCACACAAACTGCACACAAAATACTGCGCAAGCGCAGCATGCATATTGATGATTTCGGGTGGAGGTGTGCAGTTTGTGTGGTGGAGGAGTAGCAAGCGCCGCATGCATATTGATGATTTCGGGCAAGTTTGAGACAGTCGTTTCTCACATCACCTGCCTAGGTCGTTCTTTTGTCTGTCTTCGTACATTGAGTCTTTACTCATTCAGTCTTTACTCATTCAGTCTTTACTCATTGAATCTTTACTCATTGAGTCTTTACTCATTGAGTCTTTACTCATTGAGTCTTTACTCATTGAATCTTTACTCATTGAGTCTTTACTCATTGAATCTTTACTCATTGAGTCTTTACTCATTCAGTCTTTACTCATTGAGTCTCTTTACTCATTGAATCTTTACTCATTGAGTCTTTACTCATTGAATCTTTACTCATGGAGTCTTTACTCATTGAGTCTTTACTCATTGAATCTTTACTCATTCAGTCTTTACTCATTGAGTCTTTACTCATTGAATCTTTACTCATTGAGTCTTTACTCATTCAGTCTTTACTCATTGAGTCTCTTTACTCATTGAATCTTTACTCATTGAATCTTTACTCATTGAGTCTTTACTCATTGAATCTTTACTCATCGAGTCTTTACTCATTGAGTCTTTACTCATTGAATCTTTACTCATTCAGTCTTTACTCATTCCGAAATGAGTAGTTATAGGCCTATATATAAACTATTTCTTCCGTTTCTTGTCAATCGGAGATTAAGCATCAGAGATTCAACATGAATGTTATTTCTGCTGTCAAACCCCATGCTTGTCACCAGTGCGGCAAAAGCTTTGGACGGAGATATAACCTACGGAGGCATGCAGAACATGCACATAATGAAGAGAAATCTAAAATGGATGAAGTTGACGATGATTCTGAAATTAAAGCTATCCAATCTGACAATTCTGACATCGATAATTCTGAACCCGATGTTAAAAAGCGTAGATTTGAAGATTCGGAAATAGAAACTTGTGAAACTGAATCTACGCAGGATGAAGACGAAGATTTCGAGGAAGATGATTCAGAATCCGATACGGAGGTGGAATATGACGAATCATCGGAAGAGGATGAGTCTAGTTCTGAACTGGAAGACAATGCCACTTTTCGAGACTGGTTGGAAGAGGCTAAAGTGGCTACTGAAGAGATGTGGTGTGAAAAATATAAAAAGTACGTCAACGGGGGTATGCGTGAAGATCAAGCCAAGGAAAAAGCCAATAGGAAAACCCTATTTACACATCTCACTCGTTCATACCGTGCACATGGGACGGAGTGTTTTGGATTATATTTCCGCTTCAATGAACTGCTCAGGAACTTGGAATTTCGTTGCGTGTACTGTCAACGAAACCGTAAATGAAGTCGGATATTAGGGCTCATAATACAGTTATCTAACTTACATGAAAAAACGGCCCGCTTTAGAATGTCAGGCCTGTAGTTCACAATACACTGTCTATTTAAAGATGAATAGAAAGTCACCCAGAAGTTTAGAACCCATGCAGAGGCACTCATTTTCTTCGAAATTAAGTTGTCACTGCCCTTGATGTAACGTAATAGTGTAAAATAACCATAAAGGATTACTGTAAGACTAACAGAGGTGGTTATTTTATAGATTTCTTTATTCCTACCAAAAGACACTATTATAGATGTTTTTTTTTTTAATTACAGTAGTCTTTCTGAAACATCTGGTCTTTCATTATCACTCTTCCTCGTTCTCTTCATCCTCGTTCTCTTCATCCTCATTTAGTTGAAGTAGTAGTCCGTCAAATTTGGTGTGGTGTTTAGGCATTACTCTGTTCAGAGCTTTGTTTACTTCCATGCCTTTATTTACTTTTTCTTCGAGATCTTCCGCAATATCCTGATGAGTCCCATTATCTTTCAGATGGAGGTAACTTGACAAAAAATCCTTGTATTTGTTGAAAAAGATTCGCTTGACTGCCCAAAGGGTTTTCCTATTGGCTTTTTCCTTGGCTTGATCTTCACGCATACCCCCGTTGACGTACTTTTTATATTTTTCACACCACATCTCTTCAGTAGCCACTTTAGCCTCTTCCAACCAGTCTCGAAAAGTGGCATTGTCTTCAAGTTCAGAACTAGACTCATCCTCTTCCGATGATTCGTCATATTCCACCTCCGTATCGGATTCTGAATCATCTTACTCGAAATCTTCGTCTTCATCCTGCGTAGATTCAGTTTCACAAGTTTCTATTTCCGAATCTTCAAATCTACGCTTTTTAACATCGGGTTCAGAATTATCGATGTCAGAATTGTCAGATTGGATAGCTTTAATTTCAGAATCATCGTCAACTTCATCCATTTTAGATTTCTCTTCATTATGTACATGTTCTGCATGCCTCCGTAGGTTATATCTCCGTCCAAAGCTTTTGCCGCACTGGTGAAAAGCATGGGGTTTGACAGCAGAAATAACATTCATGTTGAATCTCTGATGCTTAATCTCCGATTGACAAGAAACGGAAGAAATAGTTTATATATAGGCCTATAACTACTCATTTCGGAATGAGTAAAGGCTGAATGAGTAAAGACTCAATGAGTAAATATTCAATGAGTAAAGACTCAATGAGTAAAGATTCAATGAGTAAAGATTCAATGAGTAAAGCGACTCAATGAGTAAAGACTGAATGAGTAAAGACTCAATGAGTAAAGATTCAATGAGTAAAGACTCAATGAGTAAAGACTCAATGAGTAAAGACTGAATGAGTAAAGACTGAATGAGTAAAGATTCAATGAGTAAAGACTCAATGAGTAAAGACTCAATGAGTAAAGATTCAATGAGTAAAGACTCAATGAGTAAAGATTCAATGAGTAAAGACTCAATGAGTAAAGATTCAATGAGTAAAGATTCAATGAGTAAAGAGACTCAATGAGTAAAGACTGAATGAGTAAAGACTCAATGAGTAAATATTCAATGAGTAAATACTCAATGAGTAAAGATTCAATGAGTAAAGACTCAATGAGTAAAGACTCAATGAGTAAAGACTCAATGAGTAAAGATTCAATGAGTAAAGACTCAATGAGTAAAGATTCAATGAGTAAAGACTGAATGAGTAAAGACTGAATGAGTAAAGACTGAATGAGTAAAGACTCAATGTACGAAGACAGACAAAAGAACGACCTAGGCAGGTGATGGAGAAACGACTGTCTCAAACTTGCCTGAAATCATCAATATGCATGAGGTAGGCACTACTCCCTCCACCACTAAACTGCACACCTCCACCCGAAATCATCAATATGCATGCTGCGCTTGCGCAGTATTTTGTGTGCAGTTTGTGTGGAGGGAGTAAGTATTTTGTGTGCAGTTTGTAATGAGGAGGAGCAGTGCAGGTTGTGGAGGAGAAAGGTATTTTGTGTGGAGGGAGTAAGTATTTTGTGTGCAGTTTGTGTGGAGGGAGTAGTGTGCAGTATTTTGTGAGGAGGGAGCATTTTGTGCAGTTTGTGTCATTACGACCAACATTGAGGAGGAGGAGCACACCTCCACGCGCGCGCCCAGACGTGTCTCACGCGCGCGCGCCCAGACGTGTTAGTGATTTTGTGTGCAGGGAGTAAGTATTTTGTGTGGTGTGCAGTATTTTGTGTGCATGTCTGCCAGATTACGACCAACATTGTGGTGGAGGAGGAGGAGGGGAGCAATGAGGAGGAGCAGAGATTGAGGAGGAGCAATGAGGAGGACTCTGCTCCTCCTCATTGCTCCTACTCTGCTCCTCCTCATTGCTCCTCCTCCTCCTCCACCACAATGTTGGTCGTAATCTGGCAGACATACTACTAACAGCAACGTTCCAATGGAGAAGAAGATAACGACTCTTTTACTGTTCACTCATATTTGTATTATTAACAGTTTATACTAATAACATAACAATTGCTGGTTATGTTTTATGTGTTTCCTCTTCCTATGGCTGATTCTATCAGGTACCGGTAGTGCCTTGGGTTTTGACCTTCTTTAATTTGACCCTGTCAAATTCAACCTATAACAAATAAAGTGACAATTGAATTACAAATAATTATTGGATGTAAATAATATTCAACTAGTGCAGAGATGTGAAGAGAATTTAGGTGTATTACACTTAAGTCTTTAGTATAGCACTAGGATAAATACAACAAAATTATGTAAGGGCTAATTACGGTTTTTGGATCCTTACTTTACACTTTATCGGGATAGGTTTCCACAGTAGACACATCCACTTATTATTATTATTATTATGTCATAGATTACCTTGTGTTTTGCCCGAGATGTTGGTATACAATTGATAATTAATTTGCTTTGATGGTTTTTATTGGGGGAGGATGGGGGGCGCTCGTGTTTCTAAATTTTGTTGTGTTCATTTTGTTATTGTTTTTTAGTTTATTATTCATTTTTAATCTTCCCTTTTAGTCCTATCTTTAATCAGTATGGTAGACTGGGAGGGGGGTCTATTTGTGCAATTTAGTCCTTTACGTTTTATTTGTATGTAATTGTCTATTAAGACTGTTTATCATTATCATTAATTCATCTGTACCTCCTGTAATAATTTTTGTATAATATTGATATATTTTTTATATAATATGAGGGCCCCAAATGATCAGCTGTGCTGGATGGGTTACCCTCGTTAAAGATGGTTTTAAATTAAATAAATTAAATAAAACTTCTTAGTCAGACTAAAGGCGGATCGGGTAGGGGGGCGGTACTACGATTTATAAAGGAATAATAGCAAGGGTTGTAAAATCGGCCAATTTGCAAAAAGACCAACTGCTGTTTATGTACCGGTATGCAAATAATATGCGACACGTCAGCGGAGATTCAGTAATACTCGGCACAATACTTTTCTCCTTAAATGTTGTCTTTATTTACTGAAATTCTGCTTAAGATTTAAATTCAGTTGCTAGGCAATACACCAGAATTATCGCCAACGTGTCTGTTCGTTCACTAGTACACTAGTACACGTGCAGAACGGGTCTGTGAACAGACTGTAGTTTGTGTATTTGGAGGCATATAGCACACGGTGGGCTCGGACTGGGGAAAGTGTGATAATTCTCGTGCATTAAATTAAAGAAAACCAAAATAACATTTTTTTTTAAAGCGCTCGCGCGCCCAATTTGTTTGACCAATGGGGATGAGAAACATTGTTTCTTTTCTAGGCCGAACAGTGAGTTAATGTGAAAACAATAATTTTTGTGAGTTTCCTGGGGACCTTATCTCTTTGTGGGGGAAATCTCTATAACTATGAGTGTGTTAGAATCTCTTTGACCTGATAGCCCATACACAAAAGTATGTTCTTTTTGGTTATGATGGGGACAAGATACTTCTGACGTTTTTTTTTACCGTGATATATAAAACAAAAGTTGAAAAAATACTGTTTCTCACAATGTTTGCGTCCAGATTATGACTTCTGATAGCCAACCCTTCCTCAGCGTGGTCAGTCGTTTCCTCATTGATTGGTGTCCCGTTAGTGACCTGGACCAGGACAAGGCACAACACAGCAAACACCAGGAACATCTTGCCAGAGAACATGTTGGAACTTTCTGTATCGTAGCTCTTCTTCACAAATGACTTGTTTACCTTTCACTGACGTGTTTCAGCACTGGATACGTGGACGTGCTTTCGAGTTTGTGCAGTATAGGCCTGTTCAAATTTAAATTTGTTTTATTTCTATACCCATGGTTTTACACATGCATAATGATTTCAAAAATCATATCCGTTTTTGTCTGTGACATCGTAGCGGTCTGCCTCATGTAAAGTCATGTGACTGATAATAAATGGAAATCAATTCCCCAATCTGCTGATACACGGCATTGGGAGCCATTAAACTCAAATCACTCAGAACATCATGAGCAAAAAAGATTTGCCATCTTCTGGCATATTTCAGCAAATGAGGCCTATTTGTTTATCATTGTATATCAGTCATATGACTTCAGAGCCATGAGGCAGGCCTTTCCGAGGTCACAAACAAAAAACAAGATTTGAATGTTTATAATCCTCATGAAACAACATTGATTTTATAATGTAAAGGAAACAAATCCATCAGCGGAATTATGTGTCGGTTAATAATTTCCCTGACGTAAACATTCAATCAATAAATTTCTCAAATTGATATTCATATTGAGCTGCTTTATTATGTGAAAACAGTCTTTAACTAGAGATTGGTGTTTGTATTGACAAACACTAGGTGTTCAGGAGGAAGTAAAGGTCAAATTGGGGTCAACTTTGTTTAAATATTTTTTGACAATTAACGATCTGTACAATGGTGCAAAGATTGTGAATTTACCTCTTGTGGATGATTTTTTTTAAATATTAAAATTTGACTTCCAGTTTGGACAGGAAGTAAAGGTCAAATTGGGGTCACCTTTGTGTAAAATTGTTTTGACAATTAACGATTTGTACAATGGTGCAAAGATTGTGAATTTACCTCTTGTGGATGATTTTGTTTAATATTAAATTTTGACTTCCGGTTTGGACAGGAAGTAAAGGTCAAATTGGGGTCACCTTATTGTAAATATTTTTTGACAATTAACGATCTGTACAATGGTGCAAAAATTGTGAATTTACCTCTTGTGGTTGTTGAGATATGATTTTTTTTAAATATTAAACTTTGACTTCCGGTTTGGACAGGAAGTAAAGGTCAAATTGGGTCACGTTTTTGCAACTATTTTTTGACAATTAACGATCTGTACAATGGTGCACAAATTGTGAAATTATCTCTTGTGGTTGTTGAGATATGATTTTTTTTAAATATTAAATTTTGACTTACGGTTTGGATTGGAAGTAAAGGTCAAATTGGGTCATCTTTTTGTAAATATTTTTTGATAATTAACGATCTGTACAATGGTGCAAAATTGTGAATTTACCTCTTGTGGTTGTTGAGATATGATTTTTTTAAATATTAAATTTTGATTTATCGTAATTTGATATCTGATGATGTAATCATGACGTCACAAATTCTATTTCATCTACACATTAGGGTCTAAGTATATGTAAATTTCCAAGTTCATGTGAAGTTCGCAAGTATGTTTTTTTTTTTAGACAATCTATCCGGAGAAGGAGAAGAAAAAAAAACGAACAAAAACAATAGGTGTTTCGGGTACATACCCGAACACCTAAAAACGAACAAAAACCATAGGTGTTTCGGGTGCATACCCGAACACCTAAAAAACCGAACAAAAACAATAGGTGTTTCGGGCACAAACCCGAACACCTAATTATGTCTAGGCAATGAACATGTGGGACAGTCTTCAAAAACGTACTCATGCCTTAAATAAAACGTATAGAAACTAGACCGAAGTGTTTGTGATATTACAAACACATAGGTGTTCGAGTTTTGTCAGGGCAGTGATGATGACGTCAGAATGTTTTTTTAAAGAAACTTTGCATTATTATTTTTTTCACATTAAAGAGTACCCTGTAAAATATGATGTGGTTACCAACGATGATTTGTTTGAAGTCCATTTCAATGATTTGAACTTAATCACGTTAGGCCCTGCACCAAATTCAAACTTCATTTCAAATGCAACTGTATAATAAAAGAATGATAATGATCGAATAAAACTTCTCTTCCGACTACACCTAGAAGATCCTCAACAAGGTTACAAGGGAATTTCAAGACCAACAGATGACCCTGTAATTTCAAAAAATTTCTGATTTTTTTTTAAAAACTGGCCACGGAATCTTTATTGTTCACCGGATGGTTTTACATACATCAATCATAAATATTAAACTTTGACTTCCGGTTTGGACAGGAAGTAAAGGTCAAATTGGAGTCATGTTTTTGTAAATATTTTTGACAATTAACAATCTGTACAATTGTGCAAAAACTGTGAATTTACCTGTTGTGGTTGTTGAGATATGATTGTTTTAAATATTAAAATTTGACTTCCTGTTTGGACAGGAAGTACGGTCAAATTGGGGTCACCTTTGTGTAAATATTTTTTGACAATTAACAATCTGTACAATGGTGCAAAAACTGTGAATTTACCTGTTGTGGTTGTTGAGATATGATTTTTTTAAATATTAAACTTTGACTTCCGGTTTAGACAGGAAGTACGGTCAAATTGGGGTCACCTTTGTGTAAATATTTTTCGACAATTAACAATCTATACAATGGTGCAAAAACTGTGAATTTACCTGTTGTGGTTGTTGAGATATGATTTTTTTAAATATTAAACTTTGACTTCCGGTTTAGACAGGAAGTACGGTCAAATTGGGGTCACCTTTGTGTAAATATTTTTCGACAATTAACAATCTATACAATGGTACAAAAAATGTCAATTTACCTCTTGTGGTTGTTGAGATATGACTTTTTTTTAAATATTAAAGTTTGACTTCCGGTTCGGACAGGAAGTAAGGTCAAATTGGGCTCATCTTTTTGTAAATATTTTTTGACAATTAACGGTCTGTACAATGGTACAAAAATTGTGAATTTACCTCTTGTGGTTGTTAAGATATGATTTTTTTAAATATTAAAATTTGACTTCCGGTTTGGACAGGAAGTAAGGTCAAATTGGGGTCACCTTTGTGTAAATATTTTTTGACAATTAACAATCTATACAATGGTACAGAAATTGTGAATTTACCTGTTGTGGTTGTTGAGATATGATTTTTTTAAATATTAAACTTTGACTTCCGGTTTGGACAGGAAGTAAGGTCAAATTGGGGTCACCTTTGTGTAAATATTTTTCCACAATTAACAATCTGCACAATGGTGCAAAAATGTCAATTTACCTCTTGTGGTTGTTGAGATATGATTTTTTTAAATATTAAATTTTGATTTATCGTAATTTGATATCTGATGACCTAATAATGACGTCACAAATTATGTTTCATCTACGTGCTATGTTCTAAGTATATGCCAAGTTTCAATTTCATGTGAAGTTTGCAAGTATGTGTTTTTTTGTAGACAATCTATGGGGAGAAGAAAAAGAAGAAGAAGAAGGAGAAGAAAAAAACTAGATATAAGTTTTTGTCACAACAAAAACTAGGTGTTCGGTTGACGGTAAAATGATGACGTCATCAATTCGAAGTGTTGGAGAAAGTCAAACTTTAACGTCTGTTGGTGCAAAAACTGTGAATTTACCTCTTGTGGTTGTTGAGATATGATTTTTTTAATATTAAACTTTGACTTCCGGTTTGGACAGGAAGTAAGGTCAAATTGGGGTCACCTTTGTGTAAATATTTTTCGACAATTAACAATCTGTACAATGGTGCAAAAACTGTGAATTTACCTGTTGTGGTTGTTGAGATATAATTTTTTTTAAATATTAAATTTTGACTTCCGGTTTAGACAGGAAGTACGGTCAAATTGGGGTCACCTTTGTGTAAATATTTTTCCAATCTGTACAATGGTACAGAAATTGTGAATTTACCTGTTGTGGTTGTTGAGATATGATTTTTTTAAATATTAAATTTTGATTTATCGTAATTCGATATCTGATGACCTAATAATGACGTCACAAATTATGTTTCATCTACGTGCTATGTTCTAAGTATATGCCAAGTTTCAAGTTCATGTGAAGTTTGCAAGTATGTGTTTTTTTGTAGACAATCTATGGGGAGAAGAAGAAGAAGGAGAAGAAAAAAACTAGATATAAGTTTTTGTCACAACAAAAACTAGGTGTTCGGTTGAAGTTAAAATGGTGACGTCATCAATTCGAAGTGTTGGAGAAAGTCAAACTTTAACGTCTGTTGGTGCAAAAACTGTGAATTTACCTCTTGTGGTTGTTGAGATATGATTTTTTTAAATATTAAACTTTGACTTCCGGTTTGGACAGGAAGTAAGGTCAAATTGGGGTCACCTTTGTGTAAATATTTTTTGACAATTAACAATCTGTACAATGGTGCAAAAACTGTGAATTTACCTGTTGTGGTTGTTGAGATATGATTTTTTTAAATATTAAACTTTGACTTCCGGTTTAGACAGGAAGTAAGGTCAAATTGGGGTCACCTTTGTGTAAATATTTTTCCACAATTAACAATCTATACAATGGTACAGAAATTGTGAATTTACCTCTTGTGGTTGTTGAGATATGATTTTTTTAAATATTACATTTTGATTTATCGTAATTCGATATCTTATGACCTAATAATGACGTCACAAAGTATGTTTCATCTACGTGCTATGTTCTAAGTATATGCCAAGTTTCAAGTTCATGTGAAGTTTGCAAGTATGTGTTTTTTTGTAGACAATCTATGGGGAGAAGAAGAAGAAGAAGAAGAAGAAGAAGAAGAAGAAGAAGAAGAAGGAGAAGAAAAAATACTAGATACTAGATATATGTTTTTGTCACAACAAAAACTAGGTGTTCGGTTGACGGTAAAATGATGACGTCATCAATTCGAAGTGTTGGAGAAAGTCAAACTTTAACGTCTGTTGGTGCAAAAACTGTGAATTTACCTCTTGTGGTTGTTGAGATATGATTTTTTTAAATATTAAACTTTGACTTCCGGTTTGGACAGGAAGTAAGGTCAAATTGGGGTCAGCTTTGTGTAAATATTTTTCGACAATTAACAATCTGCACAATGGTGCAAAAATGTCAATTTACCTCTTGTGGTTGTTGAGATATGATTATATGATTTTTTTATATATTAAACTTTGACTTCCGGTTTGGACAGGAAGTAAGGTCAAATTGGGTCACCTTTGTGTAAATATTTTTTGACAATTAACAATCTGTACAATGGTGCAAAAACTGTGAATTTATCTGTTGTGGTTGTTGAGATATGATTTTTTTAAATATTAAACTTTGACTTCCGGTTTGGACAGGAAGTAAGGTCAAATTGGGGTCACCTTTTTGTAAAATTTTTTGACAATTAACGATCTGTACAATGGTACACAAATTTTGAATTTACCTCTTGTGGTTGTTGAGATATGATGTTTTTAAATATTAAATTTGATTTATCGTAATTCGATATCTGATGACCTAATCATGACGTCACAAATGCTGTTTCATCTACGTGTTAAGGGGCCGTCCATAGTTTTCATCATTATCACAAGTGTACAAAGAGTACTCTTTTTTACAACCGCCTCCCCCCCCCTCAAAGCGTACAAGGCAACTGAAAAAATGATGATGGTTCGCCATTGCCCATGAAGGGTGCACCCCACTAAATAAACTCCCATAGTAAACAGTGCTAAATACAAAATATTCAAAAATCATTAAAAAATACTTAGAAGTCCCACAGTTTTTAAAACCAAAAGAAAAAATATTGATCGATATATAACCTTTTATTTTCTTCTCTATTTACTGTCTAAAGTCCAGGTTTCCAGGGAGTTATTCTCATCCCAATGAAAACCACCCTCTACAGTAGTGAAAACGTCCACACTGAAAAGCAGCCATTTTGGAAAAAGGCCTTACGCTTGAAATCAAATTAGGACCACTTTTTCAGGGCCTAGTGTGTCCAAAATACTCACAGTTGGAAGCCAAGGACCCCGAGGTTATGATAGTGGGCCATTTTTACACAATCCATCAAATGAATGGGCCTCAAATCTTTGTTTTTCAGAAAATTTTGAGGGCATACACTTTATGATAAACAGCTCGGCGCATGAATTCCTCACTATTTAGTGGGGTGCACCCTGAAGACACTGGACTAGTTCCCGATCCTATACTGCCTATACTAATGGTGCGTACGTACGATCGGGGAACCAGTCTAAACCATATTTTTGACCGAATGAGGGCGCTGTATCGATGCCAAAATACGCTTTTAATGAAGTAAATTAATACATAGTATAAAATTAATACATCAATAAAAGTAGCTAATTACAAGAATTTATTATACACAATATCTTCAATGACAACTTGGCAATTTTGCATAATTTACTATTTTTTTTACCCCAAAAAGATGTCGATATAGCGCCCTCATTCGGTCAAAAATACGGCCGACGCGTGATACGGATCATCATTTTCTATATTTCTAAAAAGCGTACGTCGGGTCTTAACCCCCTCCCCCCTAGCGTACGGTATGTACGCTCGTGATAATGATGAAAACTATGGACGGCCCCTAAGTTCTAAGTATATGCCAAGTTTCAAGTTCATGTGAAGTTTGCAGGTATGTGTTTTTTTGTAGACAATCTATGGGGAGAAGAAGGAGAAGAAAAAAACTAGATACTAGATATATGTTTTTGTCACAACAAAAACTAGGTGTTCGGTTGAAGTTAAAATGGTGACCATCAATTCGAAGTGTTGGAGAAAGTCAAACTTTAACGTCTGTTGGTGCAAAAACTGTGAATTTACCTCTTGTGGTTGTTGAGATATGATTTTTTTAAATATTAAACTTTGACTTCCGGTTTGGACAGGAAGTAAGGTCAAATTGGGGTCACCTTTGTGTAAATATTTTTTGACAATTAACAATCTGTACAATGGTGCAAAAACTGTGAATTTACCTGTTGTGGTTGTTGAGATATGATTTTTTTAAATATTAAACTTTGACTTCCGGTTTGGACAGGAAGTAAGGTCAAATTGGGGTCACCTTTGTGTAAATATTTTTCCACAATTAACAATCTATACAATGGTACAGAAATTGTGAATTTACCTCTTGTGGTTGTTGAGATATGATTTTTTTAAATATTACATTTTGATTTATCGTAATTCGATATCTGATGACCTAATAATGACGTCACAAATTATGTTTCATCTACGTGCTATGTTCTAAGTATATGCCAAGTTTCAAGTTCATGTGAAGTTTGCAAGTATGTGTTTTTTTGTAGACAATCTATGGGGAGAAGAAGAAGAAGAAGAAGAAGAAGAAGAAGAAGAAGGAGAAGAAAAAATACTAGATACTAGATATATGTTTTTGTCACAACAAAAACTAGGTGTTCGGTTGACGGTAAAATGATGACATCATCAATTCGAAGTGTTGGAGAAAGTCAAACTTTAACGTCTGTTGGTGCAAAAACTGTGAATTTACCTCTTGTGGTTGTTGAGATATGATTTTTTTAAATATTAAACTTTGACTTCCGGTTTGGACAGGAAGTAAGGTCAAATTGGGGTCACCTTTGTGTAAATATTTTTCGACAATTAACAATCTGCACAATGGTGCAAAAATGTCAATTTACCTCTTGTGGTTGTTGAGATATGATTTTTTTAAATATTAAATTTTGATTTATCGTAATTTGATATCTGATGACCTAATAATGACGTCACAAATTATGTTTCATCTACGTGCTATGTTCTAAGTATATGCCAAGTTTCAAGTTCATGTGAAGTTTGCAAGTATGTGTTTTTTTGTAGACAATCTATGGGGAGAAGAAAAAGAAGAAGAAGAAGAAGGAGAAGAAAAAAACTAGATATAAGTTTTTGTCACAACAAAAACTAGGTGTTCGGTTGACGGTAAAATGATGACGTCATCAATTCGAAGTGTTGGAGAAAGTCAAACTTTAACGTCTGTTGGTGCAAAAACTGTGAATTTACCTCTTGTGGTTGTTGAGATATGATTTTTTTTAATATTAAACTTTGACTTCCGGTTTGGACAGGAAGTAAGGTCAAATTGGGGTCACCTTTGTGTAAATATTTTTCGACAATTAACAATCTGTACAATGGTGCAAAAACTGTGAATTTACCTGTTGTGGTTGTTGAGATATAATTTTTTTTAAATATTAAATTTTGACTTCCGGTTTAGACAGGAAGTAAGGTCAAATTGGGGTCACCTTTGTGTAAATATTTTTCCACAATTAACAATCTGTACAATGGTACAGAAATTGTGAATTTACCTGTTGTGGTTGTTGAGATATGATTTTTTTAAATATTAAATTTTGATTTATCGTAATTCGATATCTGATGACCTAATAATGACGTCACAAATTATGTTTCATCTACGTGCTATGTTCTAAGTATATGCCAAGTTTCAATTTCATGTGAAGTTTGCAAGTATGTGTTTTTTTGTAGACAATCTATGGGGAGAAGAAGAAGAAGAAGAAGAAGAAGAAGAAGAAGGAGAAGAAAAAATACTAGATACTAGATATATGTTTTTGTCACAACAAAAACTAGGTGTTCGGTTGACGGTAAAATGATGACGTCATCAATTCGAAGTGTTGGAGAAAGTCAAACTTTAACGTCTGTTGGTGCAAAAACTGTGAATTTACCTCTTGTGGTTGTTGAGATATGATTTTTTTAAATATTAAACTTTGACTTCCGGTTTGGACAGGAAGTAAGGTCAAATTGGGGTCACCTTTGTGTAAATATTTTTTGACAATTAACAATCTGTACAATGGTGCAAAAACTGTGAATTTACCTGTTGTGGTTGTTGAGATATGATTTTTTTAAATATTAAACTTTGACTTCCGGTTTGGACAGGAAGTAAGGTCAAATTGGGGTCACCGTTGTGTAAATATTTTTCCACAATTAACAATCTATACAATGGTACAGAAATTGTGAATTTACCTCTTGTGGTTGTTGAGATATGATTTTTTTAAATATTACATTTTGATTTATCGTAATTCGATATCTGATGACCTAATAATGACGTCACAAATTATGTTTCATCTACGTGCTATGTTCTAAGTATATGCCAAGTTTCAAGTTCATGTGAAGTTTGCAAGTATGTGTTTTTTTGTAGACAATCTATGGGGAGAAGAAGAAGAAGAAGAAGAAGAAGAAGAAGGAGAAGAAAAAATACTAGATACTAGATATATGTTTTTGTCACAACAAAAACTAGGTGTTCGGTTGACGGTAAAATGATGACGTCATCAATTCGAAGTGTTGGAGAAAGTCAAACTTTAACGTCTGTTGGTGCAAAAACTGTGAATTTACCTCTTGTGGTTGTTGAGATATGATTTTTTTAAATATTAAACTTTGACTTCCGGTTTGGACAGGAAGTAAGGTCAAATTGGGGTCACCTTTGTGTAAATATTTTTCGACATTAAACAATCTGCACAATGGTGCAAAAATGTCAATTTACCTCTTGTGGTTGTTGAGATATGATTTTTTTAAATATTAAATTTTGATTTATCGTAATTTGATATCTGATGACCTAATAATGACGTCACAAATTATGTTTCATCTACGTGCTATGTTCTAAGTATATGCCAAGTTTCAAGTTCATGTGAAGTTTGCAAGTATGTGTTTTTTTGTAGACAATCTATGGGGAGAAGAAGAAGAAGAAGAAGAAGAAGAAGAAGAAGGAGAAGAAAAAAACTAGATATAAGTTTTTGTCACAACAAAAACTAGGTGTTCGGTTGACGGTAAAATGATGACGTCATCAATTCGAAGTGTTCGAGAAAGTCAAACTTTAACGTCTGTTGGTGCAAAAACTGTGAATTTACCTCTTGTGGTTGTTGAGATATGATTTTTTTAAATATTAAACTTTGACTTCCGGTTTGGACAGGAAGTAAGGTCAAATTGGGGTCAGCTTTGTGTAAATATTTTTCGACAATTAACAATCTGCACAATGGTGCAAAAATGTCAATTTACCTCTTGTGGTTGTTGAGATATGATTATATGATTTTTTTATATATTAAACTTTGACTTCCGGTTTGGACAGGAAGTAAGGTCAAATTGGGTCACCTTTGTGTAAATATTTTTTGACAATTAACAATCTGTACAATGGTGCAAAAACTGTGAATTTATCTGTTGTGGTTGTTGAGATATGATTTTTTTAAATATTAAACTTTGACTTCCGGTTTGGACAGGAAGTAAGGTCAAATTGGGGTCACCTTTTGTAAAATTTTGACAATTAACGATCTGTACAATGGTACACAAATTTTGAATTTACCTCTTGTGGTTGTTGAGATATGATGTTTTTAAATATTAAATTTGATTTATCGTAATTCGATATCTGATGACCTAATCATGACGTCACAAATGCTGTTTCATCTACGTGTTAAGGGGCCGTCCATAGTTTTCATCATTATCACAAGTGTACAAAGAGTACTCTTTTTTACAACCGCCTCCCCCCCCCTCAAAGCGTACAAGGCAACTGAAAAAATGATGATGGTTCGCCATTGCCCATGAAGGGTGCACCCCACTAAATAAACTCCCATAGTAAACAGTGCTAAATACAAAATATTCAAAAATCATTAAAAAATACTTAGAAGTCCCACAGTTTTTAAAACCAAAAGAAAAAATATTGATCGATATATAACCTTTTATTTTCTTCTCTATTTACTGTCTAAAGTCCAGGTTTCCAGGGAGTTATTCTCATCCCAATGAAAACCACCCTCTACAGTAGTGAAAACGTCCACACTGAAAAGCAGCCATTTTGGAAAAAGGCCTTACGCTTGAAATCAAATTAGGACCACTTTTTCAGGGCCTAGTGTGTCCAAAATACTCACAGTTGGAAGCCAAGGACCCCGAGGTTATGATAGTGGGCCATTTTTACACAATCCATCAAATGAATGGGCCTCAAATCTTTGTTTTTCAGAAAATTTTGAGGGCATACACTTTATGATAAACAGCTCGGCGCATGAATTCCTCACTATTTAGTGGGGTGCACCCTGAAGACACTGGACTAGTTCCCGATCCTATACTGCCTATACTAATGGTGCGTACGTACGATCGGGAACCAGTCTAGGCCATATTTTTGACCGAATGAGGGCGCTGTATCGATGCCAAAATACGCTTTTAATGAAGTAAATTAATACATAGTATAAAATTAATACATCAATAAAAGTAGCTAATTACAAGAATTTATTATACACAATATCTTCAATGACAACTTGGCAATTTTGCATAATTTACTATTTTTTTTACCCCAAAAAGATGTCGATATAGCGCCCTCATTCGGTCAAAAATACGGCCGACGCGTGATACGGATCATCATTTTCTATATTTCTAAAAAGCGTACGTCGGGTCTTAACCCCCTCCCCCCTAGCGTACGGTATGTACGCTCGTGATAATGATGAAAACTATGGACGGCCCCTAAGTTCTAAGTATATGCCAAGTTTCAAGTTCATGTGAAGTTTGCAGGTATGTGTTTTTTTGTAGACAATCTATGGGGAGAAGAAGGAGAAGAAAAAAACTAGATACTAGATATATGTTTTTGTCACAACAAAAACTAGGTGTTCGGTTGAAGTTAAAATGGTGACCATCAATTCGAAGTGTTGGAGAAAGTCAAATGTTAACGTCTGCTGAAGTTCTCGCGAGAAGTTTACTTGAATACAATACAATACTCAATTTAGAAATTATTTTAATATTAAACTTTGACTTCCGGTTTGGACAGGAAGTAAAGGTCAAATTCAGGTCATGTTTTTGTAAATACTTAAAAAAATTAACTATCTGTATAATGGTGCAAAAACTGTGAATTTACCTCTTGTGGTTGTTGAGATATGATTTTTTTAAATATTAAACTTTGACTTCCGGTTTGGACAGGAAGTAAGGTCAAATTGGGGTCATCTTTGTGTAAACATGTTTCGATAATTAACAATCTATACAATGGCGCAAAAAATGTCAATTTACCTCTTGTGGTTGTTGAGATAGGATTTTTTTAAATATTAAACTTTGACTTCCGGTTTGGACAGGAAGTAAGGTCAAATTGGGGTCATCTTTTAGTAAATATTTTTTGACAATTAACGATCTGTACAATGGTGCAAAAAATTTCAATTTACGTCTTGTGGTTGTTGAGATAGGATTTTTGTAAATATTAAACTTTGACATCCGGTTTGGACAGGAAGTAAGGTCAAATTGGGGTCATCTTTTTGTAAATATTTTTTGCCAATCAATGATCTGTACAATGGTACAAAAGTTGTGAATTTACCTCTTGTGGTTGTTGAGATATAATTTTTTTAAATATTAAACTTTGACTTCCGGTTTGGACAGGAAGTAAGGTCAAATTGGGGTCACCATTTTGTAAATATTTTTGGACAATTAACGATCTGTACAATGGTACAAAAATTGTGAATTTACCTCTTGTGGTTGTTGAGATATGATTTTGTTAAATATTAAATTTTGACTTCCGGTTTGGACAGGAAGTAAGGTCAAATTAGGGTCACCTTTGTGTAAATATTTTTCGACAATTAACGATCTGTACAATGGTGCAAAAAATTTCAATTTATCTCTTGTGGTTGTTGAGATATGATTTTTTAAAATATTAAACTTTGACTTCCGGTTTGGACAGGAAGTAAGGTCAAATTGGGGTCACCTTTTTGTAAATATTTTTTGACAATTAACGATCTGTACAATGGTGCAAATATTGTGAATTTCCCTCTTGTGGTTGTTGAGATATGATTTTTTTAAATATTAAGCTTTCACTTCCGGTTTGGACAGGAATTAAGGTCAAAATGGGGTCACCTTTTTGTAAATATTTTTTGACAATTAACGATCTGTACAATGGTACAAAAATTTTGAATTTACCTGTTGTGGTTGTTGAGATATATATGTTTTAAAATATTAAACTTTGACTTCCGGTTTGGACAGGAAGTAAGGTCAAATTGGGGTCACCTTTGTGTAAATATTTTTCGACAATTAACAATCTATATAATGGTGCAAAAAATTTCAATTTACCTCTTGTGGTTGTTGAGATATATTTTTTTTAAATATTAAACTTTGACTTCCGGTTTGGACAGGAAGTAAGGTCAAATTGGGGTCACCTTTTTGTAAATATTTTTTGACAATTAACGATCTGTACAATGGTACAAAAATTGTGAATTTACCTCTTGTGGTTGTTGAGATATGATTTTTTTAAATATCAAACTTTGACTTCCGGTTTGGACAGGAAGTAAGGTCAAATTGGGGTCATCTTTTTGTAAATATGTTTGGACAATTAACGGTCTGTACAATGGTACAAAAATTGTGAATTTACCTCTTGTGGTTGTTGAGATATGATTTTTTTTAAATATTAAACTTTGACTTCCGGTTTGGACAGGAAATAAGGTCAAATTGGGGTCACCTTTTTGTAAATATTTTTTGACAATTAACGATCTGTACAAAGTGTGTTCTTAATGGACTCTGGCGTCTTGAGTTACTGTAGCAAGAACCTTCCCATGTTTTCCATCCTGCAGGACAAGCTCTGGATTAACGCACGGCACTTTGGATTATACCGGATTCACGAAGGGCAGAGAAAGTGATACAAGCGCTCTGAATAGTCCTTGTTCACGAAGTGACGCCCAACTTGATAGAACCACGAAATACAAACGGGTGTCACTTCGTGAACGTGCAAACACTAACATTGTCTTACAGATCTTCGTTTTCACGAATTGTCTCCAAACATGATATGTAATTATTTGTTAATTAACAAAGTCAAAGAGACAAAAACAGCGGAGTTTCAGTAGCTCGAACGATCTGTAGTCCATAAAATGAATAAAATGGCAAAAAGATATTGAGGGAGGACGCGTATTTTATGAAAAGACCAATTTTCAAACGCTGATTTCACCGTGTTTAAATGTTCTTCATTAGGTAACGCGTATGTCATGTTATTTCGTGAAAACGGTGACGATCCATTGATACACAACATTTAAAAATGGGACTTACCTCAAAAGTCGACTGTTGTCAGTGTCTCTTTTACTAGGAATGCAGAATAGTCGCAAATGCAATGCGTCTTCCCCTAAATATGAGCGCCCAATGACTCCATAGATGCGCGAATTTATACAAACAGGGTTTACTCACAAGATCTAGAGAGCCCAATTCGGCGTCATCGATCGCCTTGGTTGGTTTACAACGGTGTTGCTGTCGTTACTTCCTGAAAACGCATGGCTATGGTAAGTTTCCCATCCAAGCGGGAAAGAACACAAGCGCGCACACCCACACAGAATGAAATACCAAATTATATTATAATAACAATACAAAAGATGATCCTAGAATACAAAACAGGAGAAAGGAGTCGGTCACCCTGTAGCATTCTATAGGTATTCACTGTGTTAGTTCACAGCCGTTATAGTAAAGCATAATGTTTTGCCTACGTGTAGGATCTTAAACGTCAGTATGTTATTCAGGCCTGCTTTGGTAATTTCGTAGGCTTATTTGCAACAGACTCTTGAAAATGAGTTAAACGTAACACACAGGCCATATGCCTATTCATAATCGTTTTAAAACTAATTATAGGTGTTCCTCTAGGGTGTACTAGGCCTATCTGACTGTCGAATTGTCAGGGTTGAAGATGCATTGCTCGTGTTTTACCGTCACTTTCAGACAATTTTTGTTTTCAGTGGAACATGGATAATTATTATCTTTTAATATACATTGAAATTATACATTTCCCAAAACAGTTGTCACCAGCTTGGTGTAACAGTTAATATAAGTGTAAGGAAAAACACTGCTGACGGAACCCACCATGAATTAATTTTGGTACATATTTATTGTAAAAACCATTCTTATCACGAATATTTTATGTATAATTTTAAAGCATTTTATTTACCTTCCTTAAAATACATTTTCTGATGAAAAAATAACATTTCTGAGAATTGCCGTTAAAATAGCGAAAACACGGGCGATACATCTTTAAGCAACTTAACTTAGCGTGCCATTCATTGCTAAAAAGTCATGTGGTGGCTTGCGTGCCAGCAACTAGATAGAGGTCTCACGTTAATGTCAAGTGCCGTATTTTCGCACAAAAGTGGTGTTTAGAATGTAAACACATGCCAAATAAACGCGTTTAGGATTGCTTTTAAATGCCAAACGGCCATCCTCTGTACATGTTTTTGACACCTGTTCATATAATATTTAGCATTCAAACACACATCACAGAAAAAGCACAATCTAAACATGTTTTACGCTAAACATGTGAAACAAAGTGAGTACAAGCTAAGTGTTTAGAAATGTGTTTGGATTCTAAACACCATTTCCACAGTGCAGAAGACGTATTTTCTCATGATATTTAACGAGATCTCTTTGCAGAAATGGCCGGTTGTGATTTTGTGTAACAACAACAGTTATTGACAGCAACAATAATATGTAATTAAAGGAACAGTATCGTCACGATCAACAGGGCATGGAATTGCAAGTCCAGTTTTACATTAACTCAGTGACTACCATAATACCCCTACATAATAAGGTCATATTACCGTTGCTGCTGCATAAATGAGCCAGTAATTTTCAGTCACTGTGTTAATCTTAACCTAGGACATTGATTCCATGCCCTGTCGAAAGTCTGCCCTGGTTGTGACGATATTGCCCCTTTAACACTTGTTTGCCATGCGCAGTATTCCTCCAGCTGTCCTTGCCACGTGATCCTCTTCCACACTCCATGTTCACAGGGCATTTCCAGTTAATGATGTTGTCACAAATTAATGATGTTGTCACCAATGCTTTGTTTTCAGTCGAATCATGTGTATTAAAATGATATACGAATTCCGTCAGGCTGTACACACCATGCATAATGAGAGTCGTGGCTTTTGACTACAGTTCTGTCCTTAGCATGGGCGGAGATCCAGGGAGGGGGGCGGACAAAGCTCCCAAATAATGGCACCCCCAGTAATTATACACTGTAAAAATAAACGCGTTTAGGAATGTTTTTAAATGATAAACGGTCATCCTCTGTACATGTCACAAAGCTGAACGTGCTTAGCTTTTTGACACCTGTTCATATGGTTTTTAGCTTTCAAACACACATCACAGAAAAGCTAAACATGTGAAACATGTGAAAAACGTGGGTACAAGCTAAGTGTTAATTTAGAAATGTGGTTACATTCTAAACACCATTTTTACAGTGTAATCCCCATAACACAAATATTGAAACCGCACAAGTCATTATAATAAACCATTTTTTATTATCCTAACCTCAGAATCATAGCACGACAAGCAAATTTATTTTAACAGAAAGAAACACATTTTTTTGTAAATTCAAACTTTAAAAAAATGCTGGTGTGATCCATCAGTTGGTTGGGAGTGGGGTCAGTTTGGAGGGGGCAAGTTACAGGGTTTAGCTGCAAACCGTCATTATATCATCATCTACACAAGGCGCATTATAGCATAGTCTCAGGTTTTTGTTCTTCGCCTCGCGTCACCTCATACCTGCGCGACGGATTTTTTAGTTGGATCGATTGGAATTCTGCAGTACTGTGTTTTAAACGACTTTTCCCACATAGGGTTATGAACGTTATGGAAAAGTTGGTCTTCTTCCAACAACCGCGTATACATGTATCACGCATTTCACTGGTGGGGGGAAAAAAAAAAAAAAAAAAAAAAAAAATCACAACACATACACCCCCCCCCCACAGACACAAACAAAGACACGCCACTGAACCGATTTTATTTATTTATTTATTTATTTATTTATTTATTTATTTATTTATTTTTGTTTGTTTATGTACCAGTACACTACATTGTGCAAGTATAATGAAAGTGCAGCGCCGTGTAGAAGATGATGACTTGTGACTCGGATATTTAATTGTCAAGCTTTGACAAGCAAACGATGCACAGTACACTATGACAGAACCATAACACTCTCATATTAAGACTTTTCGTCCCTAATTTGCCATAGTGACCAATCCCGAATTAAGTTGGCATAGTGACCAATGCGGTATTGGTCACTTTGCCAAATTACAAAAATAGCCAGTTAGAGCATTCGTCATTTGATGCATGCTCTATCTCCAAAATTATAAGGAATACATGCATGTGGATTAGATACAATGGTAGGTCTCTTCCTGAATGTACTAATAGGCGGGAAAACTTAAAATTGAAAAAGTCGGATTGGTCACTATGGCAAATTAGGGACGTTTTCAGGAAACATCAGAAAAAGCTCGCTTTTTGGTACTATACTATCTGAATATTCATTTGGTAATTTTAGATTTGTGCAGTGCAATAACCGTTTAAACGCGTACATTACAAATGTACACGTGTATAAATATATACCAGAGCAGTATCCATGCATTTGCTGCTTGGTTTTATTAAAATTTGATCAATATATGTGAATGTGATGGAACAAGTTCATTGTAATGGGCGCCTCTTCTCTCTAAAAATATAACAATATTTAGGCAAATTTTCAGCATTAATCTAGTCATCCGCTAGGCTATTTAAAAAAAAATTTGTCTGCACTGTAGTAGAGGTAAATCGTGTAGGTCCCATGACAAGTATGCAGGGACTAAGGTTTGAAAAGCGGTTTTCATAAGTGTAAGCATTTCCCTTCAACAACCTAAATCCAATATGGCCGCCGTGTACACATAAATTCGTCCCTAATTTGCCATAATGACCAATCCCGAATTAAGTTGGCATAGTGACCAATGCGGTATTGGTCACTTTGCCAATTTACAAAAATAGCCAGTTAGAGCATTCGTCATTTGAATGCATGCTCTATCTCCAAAACTATAATGAATACATGCATGTGGTAGGTCTCTTCCTGAATGTACTAATGGGCGGGAAAACTTAAAATTGAAAAAAGTCGGATTGGTCACTATGGCAAATTAGGGACGAATTGGCCTATCTAGGCAAGATGCTGTCACAGAAAATGAATATTGTTGGCATCTATATAAACTCAATTTAGCAAAATCGACCAAACTTTAGTCAATCAAACTTTAGGTCATATAATACTTGCAAAAAACATTTCTGGAAAAATCTAAGATGGCCGTCATTTTCTACATTGCACTGGCCTATTTCGACGATAGGATGTTACAGGAATCACTGTTTTGTGTCTGCTGCGTAGATTTTAATTGGAAATTGCAATTTGAAAAGTAAGGGAAACGATGGGCTCAGAAACGACGCTACTAATCCAAGATGGCTGCCATAAATCATATTTTTGTTTGTATTTTAGGTTACTTTTAGGTTTGTAAAAGTAAAAAAAAAAGTAGATTCACATAATCTTTACAGCTTTCAAAATGGCCGCTAGTGTAATTCTTAGAAACACATTTATACGTACACATTTATAAGTACATTATAAGTTTATCAATTTCAGATTTTTTTTTTACTCCTTGGCATTATACAAATTAAATTAAATAATCTGGATCTTACTAGAGCAACGATGGAGGTGAGTTACAAATTATAATCAAAATATCACCGTAAATCCACATGAGAAATCACAGTAAACAATATTTTACACAATAGGCATATTATGCAATTATATAGCAGGAAGCCAACCCTCATTCTGTGTATTTACTCCATCATGATGTGATGCTCAAGGCGCTTTTTACAATATTATCCCTGACATCAAGCTACTTTAAAATAAATCATTCCTGGATCGTTCTCAACTTCCTGGGAAGTATACAGCCCTGGCAGTCAGTTAGGCGCTCAACAACTAATCAGATATAGTTACCATCTCTACCCTCACAGGTCCCCGTTTATACTCCTGGTTGAAGAAAAGCAAATCATGGTTACGTATCTTGCTCAATGACACAAGTGGCACAACCGGCATGGTCAGGATTCGAACCCACATTCTGACGACTTAGCCATCAGAACGTGAGTCCAGTGCGCTAGATCTGGTTTTCAGATATTGGTATGCCATATTTGTATGTGATCAAGTTTTAACATCCTTGTCAGGTCCGAGTGGTGGATGATTATGACATGAATTTCAGAATGTTGTTATATGTACGCTATATGAGAAAAAAGCAACATTTTATGTATGTCCAAAAAGATCTAATGTGAGTAACCAGCATTTTTTCTCTTAAATAGCACAAATTCTTCAAATTTCTTAAATTATTTTGTTGCAAGGTCTGGGTATAATGCAACTACTGTGAAAAAACTGATGAGTGAAATATGTAAGTAATGAGATTATGGCATTAAGAGTGGGCCCAATACCTCAAAAATGTAACGTGAGTAACCTTGGAAATGCACATATGCAAAATAATTCAAAATTTTACTCATGGTAACGTGATCGTACTTGTACTTATGGCATAGAAATACAAAGTAATCGTACATATGTCAAAGTAATCCCACCTGTGACAAAGTGCTCATATTCATGTCAAAGTTATCACACCTGTACTGGTACTTATGACAAAGTGCTCATATTTATGTCACAGTAATCACACCTGTACTGGTACTTATGACAAAGTGCTCATTTTCATGTCAGCCTTATCTATGGCAAGCAATCAAATAAAACATATTTCTTGTTTTTTATGTAACATTTAGCTGAATTATAACCCTATAAACTGTTAAATTTCCATAGAAAATTGCCATAAATAAGTGCATCTTTCTATAAGGAACACATGCTTACCTTATTAGGATGGCCTTGGAGACAACACATTGTAATTTGAAGGATAACTGTAAAATGAAAAGAAACAAACAATAATGAAATGATTTTCTGATTGCTATATGTATTTATTTCTCTTTAACTGTTGAAAATACATGTTCATAAATTGTTTAAAGGTGGCAATATTGTCACGATCAATAGGGCATGGAATCAGAGTTCAAGTTTTAGATTAACTCAGTGACTGAAAATAATACTCACGTGGTAAGGTCATATATATATTCGCGTTGCTGCTGTGCATAAATGAGCCAGTATTTTTCAGTTACTCTGTTCATCTTAAACTAAGACACCGATTCCATGCCCTGTAGAAAGTCTGCTCTGATCGTGACAATACTGTCTCTTTAATATCTTTACACCAACTTGTGTTTATGGGATTGATGGTCAGTACTTGGGTTGAACTATCCCAATGCTTGCATAAAAATACATAGGAACTTTAATTGACTAATCTGGCAAAATGTATACCAAGACTAACATGCCTATGCAATGAAGATTGGGGGTATGTTTACATGGCCCAACTCCCAGGGATTCACAGTCGGCAATATACATTTTACTAAATCACCCAACATATATTGTTTAATAACGATACTTATGAGGATTTTTGGGTCCAGTCAAAAAAATAATTCCTCAGTACAATCATTGTTCTAACATGTTTAAAAAAATACCTAAAAAGACCTAGATGTGTCTTAAGGTCCTGAAAAACAATTCCCATGGAGGTACAGACTGCCACAGATAGGATAGGTCCATATAATTTAATTTGAAACATATACATTAACTCCTTTGAAGAATGGATCAACTTCAACTGCTGGCCATTGGATCACAAAGTTATAAGGACTCTGACACACCTCGTAGCATTAACACAAATGGCTGTTTGTGTGTGACACATTTGTACGACAAGGGTTCAATGGTTCCAATCTGGAGTGAAAAGGGGGGAATTTATTTTAAAAGTGTGAAGGTTTAATACTTGTGTCTAGTTATGATATGATGGGCTGTATACAATGACATGTACAATTTTTGCTAAATAAGATACATGTATATTCAATATATACTGATACTGATACTGATGGTGTGGTCCCCTTTAAGTTTTTCTAGAAATTGAAATTCCTAAATTGTTATCCATAATTAAGCTTCTGCTAATACAAACTCAGCATAGATGGTGATGATACATGCCCAAGAATTTATAAGACCTATAAAATGATGGCGAATCAATCACTTATTCAATGTAAAAAGAAACAATAAACATTTTAAGCATTCTCAATTGAATGACAACACATCTTGTACAGATTTGATGCACCATTATGCCTGTGTACGTCAAATGATTTGCATGCTACTGTGTTTGTCACCAGATTCCCAGTATGCACTTTAAATGGCAACAGGTTATTAACAGTCATGTCCTTACCAGTCAATAAATGACTTGGTGGCATCCTATAATGACTATAGAGTTGTTTTTTGCCCTTCACCCGCTTACCTCTGATGGGGAAGAAGGAAGAAGCAAGCTTGCACCTCACTGCAAACTCAGTCTAGACAATCGTGACAATAACATAATTGAATAAGAAATGTTTTTGTGCATTTTAGAAGCCAATTAGGGATAAGGCTGTTCCAGGTAGCCATGTATCCGGATGACTGAAACTGTCATTACCCGGTTCCATTTTTTTTTTAAGTTCCAATTATCTGTAAGGGACCTTAGCCAATCTCGCCCACTAACTCCACCCGGAACAATCTAAATTCTCACCCGCAAAAATTCTTGCCCTCCTACAAGACCTTTAGAAAAACCTTAACAATAGAAGCCGGCCACACTAGTTTGATGTAACCGCTTTGCCTGGCTGGGCCCGGCTGGCCAAATGTTAATCCGTCCACACAATGGAAAGGCTTAATTTGCAGGTCAATGCCCTGCAAATGTTTTCCCTGGTACGGACTGTAGGCTCAGGTCAGGACTTTTTTAACAAGCTTTTCTTAAAGTTACTTACATTGTATTGTTTTACGGATTCTTAAGAACATTAAAAGAAAGAAAAAATCGCTTACGTTTTTTCCCTTGTTTTTCTTCCTCTGATGAAAAATGTCCCGAAAGTAAAATGTAAAAAAAAAGTAAATAAATAAACATACATTATTTCTGAGCTTTTAATTACTCTTGCTGGTGTGGTAATTTTGGCTCTAAAAATGCCTTGGCTTTTTTCAGAGTTTATGAACGCTTGTCCAGCTACAACGCAGACGCTACTTCACCACATGCCAACAACACATGGAATCAGTGCATGTACATTCTGTGTACAATTATTGTGAACGAGATCCCCAGTCAAGCCAACGTGCTGTTATTGATTGGAAGCCCTTTTTTTTATATTGTGAACATATTTTGACGAGTGCATTCGCGTTTCGTCTGTGGGGTTGGGGTATTAGACTAAGAGCTTTGTACTCGCCTTATACATAATAGTCTGATACCCTAGCTCATGAAGGAGATGGAAAAGGTTGGGAGCCATAATTTTAGTTGATCCCCTCCGGCACTGGTTCTGTGGTATTAATACAATTCTGTCTGTTCTAACGTTTTACCATAAATGCCAGGGGAAACATCCATACAATGTTTAACTATCTGGTATAAAATAAACTGCAGTAAATATTCGCGCGGGTTGCCTCTTGATATATAGCTACATTGAACACCGTTCAGATTTCCCCTATGTGAAGAGTTTGATAACGTTAATTTCTCCTATTAAATAGTATAAAACTGCATTTGACAAATTTCATTCATCACATTAAACGTCACGGTAATATTTATTTTATTTAAACAACTGAAAAATGTATTTGGAAAACATATAGTATGGTATTTAAGTGAGGGTATTTCTGTTTCGTGTACGTGTAAATTTACACTCGTACTGGAAACACACATGTACTTCACGGTTCAATTACCGTTCAAACTTGGCAATTTAAGTGAATAACTTTGTTAACAAAGGACTAGCTGACGCAGCCAGACGGCTGTCATAACCGCAGGAACTCTCTTTTGTCAATGGATTAGGGTATTAACAATGGAAGTTTTTGAGGACTGCACCTTTATCACTGCTTTCTGGGCGAGTCTCACGATAATACTGGGAGAATGGCCCTGTAGTTTTTGCACGAACCAACATTCTGACGACTCAGCCATCAGAACACAAATCCGATGCACTAAACCGCTCAGCCATGGCACTCCACAAAAGTCTGAAGCTCTACCGACTGAGCTAATTTAGTGGGCATCAGAGACCTGTGTAAAACAGTTTTTATGGTAGCTTTTAATGCGAAGGGAAATAAAGTATTTATTTGATTTGTGCCCTATACCGGTGTATGTATGAAGCACTGGCTTTCCACAGGTGACTCGGGCGGGTTTCGAACCCACGACTTCCTGTTTACTAATCTCTAATGGTTTTAGATTGAAAATCACTCTAACCGATTGAAACTAGTGACAAATTGTTAAATATTTGTCCCTAGTTTCATTCATATGGAGTGATTTTTAATCTAAAACTTTTAGAGAGTAGTGCAGACGTCTTAACCTTTCGACCCCGAGTTTGCCTGACGACGATAATGGAAATAAAGTAGTTAAACAAAAATAAACCAACATATCGGATGGTTTTAACGTTTAAATTAAATACGGATCGTTGGTTGCTAAGTTTAGGTATATTAATATCAGACAATTATATATACTTCTGGTATTATTAAATATTAAATGAATTGTTTATTTTGCAACAGATTTTCTTACATTATTAAACAATTATGGTAAAATATTATATTGTATTCAAGTATGTATTTAAAAAGAAATTACTCAACTATCTAACTGTAGAGCTGTGATGAAACGCTGTAAGCTGAATGATTATTGCAGTCAGTATAATAAATATTATATTATGTACGTTTCGTGTTACACTGCATTCGGCCAACAAAAATGTCTCCAGTTTCTGGTCATAGGTTGGCTTCAAAATCGAGCAAACATTCATGCCCCTTTGTTATAAAAAGTCGTTTAAAACACAGCGCAGCAGAATTCCAATCGATCCATCAATTTTGGCTGCAGTTGGACATCTTTTTTACAGCAAAAAAGCAAAACAAAAGCAAAAACAACAACAATAAAAACTAGGTGTTCGGGAGTGACGGTAATTGGTGACCTCATCAATTGGGATCATTGAAGAAATGTGACGTTATAGGATTCGTCAAATGTGTATTTCGATACAATACATCCATGTTCAAATTACCACAATGACAGAAATGTTATTTTTCAATTTCCGGTTGGCATCGGAAATGAAGGTCAAGTCATTTTCATGACTGTTCATATTTCTGAAGTCCTTCACGATGTATAATATCAGGTTTTTTAATTGAGATATGAATGTTTGAAATATTAAATATCCCAATTCAAGTTTAAACCGGAAGTGAATGTCTAATCAGTGTCATGAATGTACGCAATTCTTGGGATTTTCACGATCTACTAAAATCGTACAAAGATTGTGAATTGATCTTTTGTTGTTGTTGGGATATAATTTTTTGAAATATTATAGTTTGTTTTATTCTCCATGGTTCAAGATTCAAGATTCAAGATTCGATAATTCATGTGTGATGTCACCAGGTGGCGCTGTTACCTATGATGACGTCATCAATTGAATATATTTGTTAAGATCTTTCGTATGAGGTGTAGATAGTAAACAAATCATTGTTTTGTTAAGGAGTTATGATTTTATGAAACAATAAAGTTGTAATTTGCATGAAAATTGAATTCAATCCTGGAAAGCATGTCGTTGTTGAAATGATGACTAGTGCAGTTTGTTTATTGTCACCAATTTAGCATTATTGACATAGCCAGTTATCTGTACCATGATCAAGAAACACATATAATATTGTGTTGTAGGTCCACAGAATACCAGTGGAAAGAACAAACAAAATGGCTAAAATATTTTCGATTCCATTCTTGGTTTGGTAAATAGCAGTGATTTTTTAACAGTATAAGTAAAACGCCATTTCACAATAGATGTGCGTAACTGTGGTAATAATAATAATAATGTGTGGACTTTTATATAGCGCACGTATCCACCAACTAAGTGGTGCTCAAGGCGCATTCTTTTTTACGTGCATTACACAACACACGGGACTTACGGCTTTACGTCCCATCCGAAGTACGAAGCAATTATGGTTAAGTACCTTGCTCAAGGACACAAGTGTCACGACCAGGGCTCGAACCCACACCCTGCTGCTGGCAACACCAGAACTTGAGTTCGGTGCGCTAGACCGCTCAGCCACGACACTCCATATACAGTTTTGTTCCTATTGATGTACTGAACAACATGAATGTGTTTTGTGTAATACATTGAACCACCAACAATCAATTCAAATCTCTAAGATCTTTATTAAGTTTAAAGTAAATCAATTATTTCGTCCCATTGTTTGTTTATCATTTCGCCTGTTTACATGTACATTATGAAAGGTGAAAACAGTATTAAATTATAGTTTTGCTTCTTCATAAGTTGATGTATTCAACAACCTTTATTTGTTTTGTGTAATGTGTATGTACATGTTAAATTATTTAATTTTCAAATAAACAAAGTAGTTACTGTTTAATAATAATATACAAACATATTAATCAATAACCAATGCTCAGTTTCATGCCACTGCACACTATGGCATTCTGTGCTTATGATCATCATTTACCACTTACAGGTTGAGCGCTGAATTTCTGTACTAGCTGCGTACCTGGGGAATCCTTAGTTATGCGAAGTAACACATGTACACAGCCAAAATTCACATGCTACATCAATCTTAAAAATAATACACTTATGCAAGCACCACCTATTTCTGCACTGACTTATTGCTTATAGTAAACAGCGCTATGAAACTGTGCCAAGATATGTTTCTTCCTTTTTACTTATATGATGCCGGAAAAAGATGTTATTTTGCTATGAACCTTTGTGAATCTATCAAAATCCAACAACATAATAGTAACTCAACACCCAAACCTGAGGACTCTGAAGTCTGGCGTCATGCCAGGTATAGTTCATTTTGGCTGTAAAATACCAAACATTAAAATCAATCAAGCAAAACATGTCCTTGGATTTTGACGGATTTCGAGTACTTTGGGGTTATTCTAAAATCTTGAAAACAAAACAAAAATAAGTACAGTTGTCACCTGTGTTTGTCCCTGCAAAGTCTTTCCCATCTTTATGGACTCTGTTGGAACAATATCACCACAATTTACACTTTGCATCATACACGTATGCATCAGCATCTTGAGCAAGACACTTTACCATAATTGCTGCGAGGGCCGAATTGAACCCAGCCACTGGGGATGTACAAGCCAGTGCATGCTTAGTGCCGGTCCCAAGCCCGGATAAATGGGAGGGTTGCGTCAGGAAGGGCATCCGGCGTAAAACCTATGCCAAATCAAATATGCGGATCATGATCCGCTGTTGTGGCGACCCCTAACGGGAGCAGCCGAAAGAGGACAACAACAACGTATGCATCAGCATCATACACGTATGCATTAGCATCATACACGTATGCCCTTAGAGTTGATACAATATTGCTATAAACACACTATCTCTAAACTATTTATAAAGTTAATTCAAAGACATTTCGTTATAAAACTTCAGAGAATATGAAGGTGAACAACTCAGTGGAATGCATGCACCAAACTGAAAGAGAAATAATTGATATTTTAATTCCCGTCAGTCAGGAGTTAGAAGATTTAGATTCATTGTCTGTATTTCAGTCTATAATGATGGAAAGGAGTTTGCAGGGACAAGATATAAGTTACAACTTACACTTCGCATACTGTGGGGTGGACTTTGTAGGGACAAAAGGTCATGAAAAGTTACACTTTGTATAATTACACTTTTATATTACACAAGTTAAAATAACAATCTTAATAATAATAATAATAATGTGTGGACTTATATAGCGCACGTATCCACCAACTAAGTGGTGCTCAAGGCGCATTATATCATTACCCCTGCTCATAAGGCTCATAAATCATTCCTGAAACCATCTCAGCTCCCTGGGGAGTATACAGCTCAATTGCTGCCATTACAGCGCATATAGGGCTAATCAACCAACTCTGCCCTCACAGGTACCCATTTAACCCCTGGGTGGAGAGAAGCAATTATGGTTAAGTGTCTTGCTCAAGGACACAAGTGTCACGGCCGGGATTCGAACCCACATTCTGCTGCTAACACCAGAACTTGAGTCCGGTAAGCTAGACCGCTCGGCCACGACACTCCTTGTGTCCTTATGTATAAATCTCTCCACCTCATGTACCTCTACTAAGACAGAGTTTTGATATAAGTTAAAAGTTGTATGTGTTATGTAAAATAAATCAATAATATGTGATTAATAGAATACTTTGATTTGTCATGTCTGTATTGCTTTTTAAAATATCTACTTCTTTTTCAAGAACAAGAGGCAAGTAAATAAAGAGAAATGAGTCAAGCTGTTAGCGTATGAACTTTGATGGATAACCATCATTTGATAAGCTTATTAACCAGACCAATTTGATAACTTTTAATAAACCAACAATTTAATTGACTTACTTAAAAGAGAATGATTTTCTTTTTTGCGATAATATATACAAATTTTGATTAGATTGACCTTTTTAAAGCATGTCTCTTAACGTGCTTTTGAAATAATTAATATTTCATGTTTAAACAACAGTTATTTGACACCCGATGACGTCATCATACTTCTGTGTCATCTACTTGTTAAGGTCTTAGTGCATGCCAAGTTTCAAGTTCGTGGGAAGTTAGCAAGTATTTTTTGTGTGTGGACAATAGACGGGGAGAAGGAGAAATAAAACTCGCGTAAAAACAATAGGTGCTACGGGATGATGCACGACCACACATTATTCACAATGCATTGGCAACAGAGGGCGCTATCACACACACACCGCTCCCGGTTTCCCCGTAATGAATGGTGGTATGAATAATTCATGTCTCAGATGAACCTCGTTTGTTGATTGGTTCGCCAGCAGTCAGTGCTGTCTTAGAGCCACGTGCATTGGAGTGCGGCAACCGACCATGTGCGCGGAACTCGTCGAAAGGCGCCGGGTTGGGGTATATCCCCGTTTTCGCTGTCCGTCATTTGACCGTATCTTTGGATACACGATTGCGTTGAAACTTCAGAATTATATTGTTTTCTTTATTTTCTATCCATAAAAAAGTATTTGGGCTATTTCGGAAGAAGGATTTTTGAGATGGCAAAATAAAATTTATTTCACTCTGTTGTAAAAAATTTCTGTGACGTAGTGATGACGTCATCAATAATATTTTTGAAAAGGTCACATGTCAATAAAGATTTCATTCACACAAACCATGTTGAAATTGCCTAACATATTGGCTCTGGAATTTTTCTTCTTTTCAACTTCCAGTTTGGACCGGAAGACAAGGTCAAAATGGGGTCATGTCTGCGCAAATGTTGTTTGATAATTCAAGACCTTTCCGTTGATATTATAAAAATCCATTGCGTAGTTAAGGATTTATGATTTTTTTAAATATTAAACTTTGATTTTAAGTAATTCGATATCTGATGACGTCATCATGACGTCACAACTTATGTTTCATCTACACATTAGGGTCTAAGTATATGTCAATATCCAAGTTCATGTGAAGTTCGCAAGTATGTGTTTTTTAAGTAAGACTAATTGCGGTGACACCATGTGAAATGCTCAACTGAGTAGTAATTAGTTCTGAAAAGAACTGGAGGTACAACTCCTTCCATCACCCTAGCATCAAGTCATCGGTCAACCGCACCCTTGTACAACGCGCCTACAACATCTGTGACAAGGACAGCCTTCCCAAGGAACTACAGCACATCCGAACTACCCTCAAGCGCAACGGTTACAATCCCAGCAAGATCAGCACAGCGAGGCCGGTTCCAAACCCCGAACGCAAGGTAAGTGATCTAACCCTTTCTGCTTGTCTCCCCTATCTAGGTTCAACGTCTCATAAACTACAACGCATCCTCCGACAAGCAGGCATCGAAGTGTACCACTCAGTCCCCAGCAAACTCCAAGGACTTCTACACACCCACAAGGACAAACCGGACCCAAGCAACAGAGCCGGAGTCTACCGGATCCATTGTGAGTGCGGAAAGGTGCGGAAAGGTGTACATCGGCGAAATAGGACGGAATCTCCCCATCAGACTGAAGGAACACCGAGCGCACGGCCGCAGAGGAGATCGAAAAGTCAGCCATCATCAAGCACTCGCACATCAAGGACCACCAAATCGACTGGCAGGCAGCCCAACTCATCACACCCATCGACACATGGCACCCCAGACGCATCAGAGAGGGCATCGAGATAGTCAAACACAACACTGTACCACAGGACATCGGCTTCTACATCAGCGACATTTGGCGACCACTACTACAGACTGAATGATCCTCTATATCCAAAGTCTACAACCCACCCCAGACTGAAGGATCTCCTATATCCTAAGTCAACCACCCTCCTTCCCCAGTGCTTGTTTACAACTGATTCGGTTCAGTGAGCACACACTCCTTCCCCCAACTCCTAGGATCCACAGTTCCCGCCTGCACGCCTCAACGATCTAATCCTCCAGCATCCTGTCATCGCGTAATCCTCCAGCAGCCTACTTAAGCAGCAGCCCTTTCCAGAGTCCGGCATTCTCCTGAGGACGACCAGAGCATACTGATCGAAACGTCAATTTTATTAGAGTTGTACCTCCATTTCTTTTCAGAACTAATTACTACTCAATTGAGCATTTCACATGGTGTCGCCGCAATTAGTCTTACTTATCCTCCTCACCATGCAAAGCTACAAGTTTTACCTATGTGTTTTTTGTAGACAATCGGGAGTGAGAAGAACGAAAAGAAAAAAAAACGTACAAAAACAATAGGTTTTCGGGAAATACCCGAACACCTAATAAAACAAACTGAACCAATTTGAATATTCAAGTTTTTTTGCCTACATAACGGACCCCCCGGCCATCACTGTCTATGGGATGGTGGTTGAGACATGGAGGCTATTTCCACCTGCATGGTTGAAGGAAGGAGGTGTGCCATTACGAAGAAAACCGAATGGAAACCTTATTTTAAGTTCTCGATGTTATAAAAACCTCGATGAAATATTTGGAAATGACATGAGGCCAGCTTGTGTTATCGCTACAACTTTTTAGGTGAACATGATGTTTACCGCCGTCACATATTCATACGTTATAAACCAGGTTTAAACGGGATTGGTTCAATTCATTGGTAATGTTGGCAAAACTGCTTCTATGAGTATGCTTACTCTCTTTGAAATCAAGATATACATTAAAGGAAAGGTACACCATTGGTAATGTTGGTATAACTGCTTCTATGAGTATGCTTACTCTCTTTGAAATCAAGATATACATTAAAGGAAAGGTACACCATTGGTAATGTTGGTATAACTGCTTCTATGAGTATGCTTACTCTCTTTGAAATCAAGATATACATTAAAGGAAAGGTACACCATTGGTAATGTTGGTATAACTGCTTCTATGAGTATGCTTCTTCTCTTTTGAATTGAGATATATATAAGGAAAGGTACAACATTGGTTATGTTAGCAAAACTGCTTCTATGAGTATGCTTACTCTCATTAAATCAAGATATACATTAGAGAAGGTACAACATTGGTAATGTTGGCAAAACTGCTTCTATGAGTATGCTTAATCTCTTTGAATCAATATATACATAAGGGAAGGTACAACAATATTGGCAAAACTGCTTCTACCAAGAAGATTTTAAAGAAAATATGGCGCCCTGATACAATAAACTGAACATACGGAGTGTTAGAAGGTAAAACTTATCAATTGATTTATATGATAGCTGGGCTGTAGTTTTCATTTTGACAGATATCATCTGCTTGGATCTCTTAGATATTCTCTCATGGACATGAAGCTGATCTGACCTTTATTTCCGGTCCAAACTGGAAGTTTTAAATTAAACATATTCTAATGTATAGATCTTTTGAAGAAGAAAATTAGTATTGTAATAATAAATTATGTCAGTTCTTTTCAAAAGTATGATTGTGAAGTATCAATGATCACTTGATTGAGCCGAAAGTTGAAGCGAACACCGTGTGTTTGTTCCAACAAACACTCAATCTCTAGTTAATTTATTTGTCTGTTGTGTCATTGTCACATGGTCTTGTTAACATATTCGCATGCACATTCCCGAGATAAACTCAATACAGTCATCATCACAGAATGCAAATGCTAAATTGGAGTTTCCATTTTGAATAATAGTTTAGGCCACGGTAAGAGATGTACGTTACACTCCTTCTCAGTGTTTAATATAATCAGTTGGAATCCACTAAATGTGTACTAATTTGGTAAAACAGACATAACTATATATAAAAAAAACTACCAAAAACGTTTTCTTTATTTGTCATTTATTTTGTAAAGATTTAATATCGTCTTCGAGCTGATTTTATTGATGATTATTTTAGAGTATTATTTTAGAGTATTATTTAGAGTATTTAAGAAAGGAAAACAGGATCTTTCTTTTCATGTTGTGCCAACGCGAAATAATACATTAAACAACTGCAATATTTGTGTTTTATTTTCAACTTAACACGCGTGAAAAACTACGTACGTTTTTTGATCGCCAAACACAATATTTGAATTAATTCTAACATGGAATTTTTCAATTGGGAAATTATTTTACTGATTTACTGAAATAATGGCATCACAGACAAAAGGATTTCAATGGACTTTTGATATCATCATCAACTTTACACAAATATAACGGTTTTCTAAAAAGTTGACATGTAGCAACCTTTTGAAATTCAGGTTTTTGACATATTAACAATTCCCATTTAAAGCACGTCAGACGAATTAATTCCTCAGGGTGATTAATATTTGTACCAACATAACACCAAATAAATTTGGTGTAAAACTGTATGATTATTTATGTGTTTTGAGAATAAAATCTTGTACCTTCCCTTGTGGCAACATTAGTTGATGGCGTGACCTGCTGTAAATTTATTTTATGTCTAATTTTCTATCAAACCATTATGCTTCTGACGAAAATGTTTACGACACTTATTTCAAAATAAAGATTTTAAAAAATAACAGCAACGTTCCAATGGAGAAGAAGATAACGACTCTTTTACTGTTCACTCATATTTGTATTATTAACAGTTTATACTAATAACATAACAATTGCTGGTTATTTTTTATGTGTTTCCTCTTTCTATGACTGATTCTATCAGGTACCGGTAGTGCTCTTCATCCATAGAGGTGGTCTGGATTGTTTTTGGCGTTTGGGTTTGATTTCTTTTAATGCGGTCTTGACAAATTTATCCTATAATAAATAAAATCACAATAGAATTACAAATAATTATTGGATGTAAATAATATTCAACTAGTGCAGAAATATGAAGATAATTTAGGTGTATTACACTTATGTCTTTAGTATAGCACTAGGATAAATACAACAAATTATGTAAGGGCTAATAGGTTTTTGGATCCTTACTTTACACTTTATGGGGATAGGGTTTCACAGTAGACACACCCACTTCTTAGTCAGACTAAAGGCGGATCGGGTGGGGGTACTACGATTTATAAAGGAATAAGAGGAAGGGTTGTAAAATCGGCCAATTTGCAAAAAGACCAACTGTTGTTTATGTACCGGTATGCAAATAATATGCGACACGTCAGCGGAGATTCAGTAATACTCGGCACAAATACTTTTCTCCTTAAATGTTGTCTTTATTTACTGTAATTCTGCTTAAGATTTAAATTCAGTTGCTAGGCAATACACCAGAATTATCGCCAAAGTGTCTGTTCATTCACTAGTACACTAGTACACGTGCAGAACGGGTCTGTGAACAGACTGTAGTTTGTGTATTTGGAGGCATATAGCACACCGTGGGATCGGACTGGGGAAAGTGTGATAATTCTCGTGCATTAAATTAAAGAAAACCAAAATAAAATTGAAAAAAAAAAGCGCTCGCGCGCCCAATTTGTTTGACCAATGGGGATGAGAAACATTGTTTCTTTTCTAGGCCAAACAGTGAGTTAATGTGAAAACAAACATTTTCTGAGTTTCCTGGGGACCTTATCTCTTGGAAAATGGGGGAAATCTCTATAACTACGAGTGTGTTAGAATCTCTTTAAGCTTATAGCCCATACACAAAAGTATGTTCTTTTTGGTTATGATGGGGACAAGATACTTCTGACGGTTATTTTTTACCGTGATATATAAAACAAAAGTTGAAAAAAATACTGTTTCTCACACTGTCTGCTTCCAGATTATGATGTTTGATAGCCAACCCTTTCTCAGCGTGGTCAGTCGTTTCCTCATTGATTGGTTTCCCGTTAGTGACATGGACCAGGACAAGGCACAACACAGCAAACACCAGGAACATCTTGCCAAGTGACTTGTTTGCCTTTCACTGACGTGTTTCAGCACTGGATACTGGACGTGCTTTCGAGTTTGTGCAGTATAGGCCTGTTCAAATTAAAATTAGTTTTATTTCTATACCCATGGTTTTACACATGCATAATGATTTAAAAAATCATATTCGTTTTTGTCTGTGACATCGTGGCGGTCTGCCTCATGTAAAGTCATGTGACTGATAATCAATGGAAATCAATTCCTCGATCTGCTGATATACGGCATTGGGGCCATTAAACTCAAATCACTCAGAACATCTTGAGCAATATAGATTTGCCATTTTCTGGAATATTTCAGCAAATTGGGTAGGCCTATTTGTTTATCATTGTATATCAGTCATATGACTTCAGAGCCATGAAGCAAGCCTTTCTGAGGTCACAAACAAAAAACAAGATTTGAATCTTTATAATCCTCATGAAACATCATTGATTTTATAATGTAAAGGAAACAAATCCATCGGTGAAATTATGTGTCGGTTAATAATTTCCCTGACGCAAACATTCAATCAATAAACTTCTCTAATTGATATTCATAATGAGCTGCTTTATTATGTGAAAACAGTCTTTAATTATGTCTAGGCAATGAACATGTGGGACAGTCTTCAAAATCGTAATCATGCCTTTTTAAAAAAAATTAAAATTTATTTATTTATTTTGCCAATAGGGAAATACGTGATACATTGTATACACGGGACCAAATTTCCTATACACAAAGTATGGTGGCTAAGAGAGGCCTCACAAATCGTGCAAACGTTCATACCCCTATGTGAAAAAAAAGTCGTTTAAAGCACAGCACGGCAGAAGTCTAATCGATCCAGCTATTTTGGCTGCAATTGGACATCGTTTCATAGAAAAAAGGGAAAGAAAAGAAAATTAAAAATGCCGACGTGCGGGTCTGAGGCAACGCGCGAGGAGACCAGAAATCAAGATATAGGAATAGAAACCAACCGTTAATGCGAACATACGTGCATGGGGTAAAGGCCCCGTGCATACGATTTGTTATAACTTTCAATATGTTGACACTGATCTGAGGGATCGAGTCAGATCTCGTATTAAGGGTGATCAAAGGAGATCAACGACCAGTGTTTTTTTCGGTAAGTTACACCCCACACCCAACCGCTCGCTACGGCCCTGGATTTACCAACGTCACAATTGTAAAATTGAGTTTGCCTTGCACGTATGCCTATGTTTATACAGGTTAACATACGCGTCACCAAGTTCATGAGGTCATGGTTGTGCAATAATAATATATTGTACGATCATGAAACTCCTCATAGAAGACAAAACGTGGCAAAATGTTGTAATGAGCTATAGATTCCAAATCAAGCAAAATATACCCATGTGTTACATGCAAGTTCAATTTGTTTCTATATAGAGCTATATATACTATTTCTCATAATTAATTAAACATTTTCAACGGAGCAGTTGTTGCGCCATCACGGCAAATTGACATAACTAAGTGGTAAATATAAACATACGTGCTTGGCGTATAATAACAATAATAATAATAATAATGTAGACTTATATAGCGCACGTATCCACCAAACTCGTGCTCAAGGCGCATGACATTATTACCGTATGGGCCTTATATACATAAGTTTTGTTGTAACAGAACTTTCACAATGTTTACACTGATCTGACGGATGGAGTCGGATCTCGTAAGGGTGATCAAAGTAGATCAATGACCAGTGTAAGTACCCGTTGATCTCCCTTGAGTAACATATTAAAATGCCTGTAAAAGCAAACAAACTTTGGTATGTGTACACTGCAAAAACTGTGGTGTTAAAAACTACACCACTGGTGTTTATATTACGAAACTCGCACAAATAAACACCATGGAACAGCAACAGCAACAGCAACAGCAACAGCAACAGCAACAGCAACAGCAACAGCAACAGCAACAGCAACAGCAACAGCAACAGCAACAGCAACAGTAATAATAGTAATAATAGTAATAATGGTAATAATGGTAATAATGGTAATAATGGTAATAATGGTAATAATAGTAGTAATAGTAATAATAGTAATAATAATAATAATAATAATAATAGTAATAGTAATAATAGTAATAGTAATAGTAATAATAGTAGTAGTAATAATAGTAATAATAGTAATAATAGTAATAATAATAGTAATAAATAGTAATAATAGTAATAATAGTAATAATAGTAATAATAGTAATAATAGTAATAATAGTAATAATAGTAATAATAGTAATAATAGTAATAATAGTAATAATAGTAATAATAGTAATAATAGTAATAATAGTAATAATAGTAATAGTAGTAATAATAGTAATAGTAGTAATAATAGTAATAATAAAAGTAATAATAGTAATAATAGTAATAATAGTAATAATAGTAATAATAGTAATAATAGTAATAATAGTAATAATAGTAATAATAGTAATAATAGTAATAATAGTAATAATAGTAATAATAGTAATAATAGTAATAATAGTAATAATAGTAATAATAATAATAATAATAATAATAATAATAATAATAATAATAATAATAATAATAATAATAATAATAATAATAATAGCGTTCGACGGCGCAAGACGTGTATCATATCGTGCTCCAGAAAATCGCTAATATCCTTCATTTTGTAGAGGCATCAAACGTAATACCTAAAGGTACGTTCATATTTTGCAATATAGTATTGCAATATTGATTCTCGTTTGATACTGCACAACAAAAACTAAGAGAAATTAACAGTTTTTCAGTTGCAGGCAAGGGCGCGGCGTATACGCCGCCGCCATCTTTTTTTTTGGGAAACTCTATGGCTGCCTACACAGGGTACACGGGCGTATTGAAGCGTGACAACACCATAAGATTCAACCCAAGAGGAGTTGATATAACGTCAGAGAATGTGTACGACATCATCAAGAAGGACATTGGGTCAACGGGACCGATCAAATGCATATGTCAACTGAATACAGGATGGTTCAATGTGTCCTTCGACAATACGGGCCATTGTGAGCAGCTTGCGAACAATGGTTTTAAATTCCAAGGCATGCTAAATACCGTGTGAGCGAACCAGCGTAGAAGAATCTGTGGTAGCTTACGTGACCGCGCCGCCCTACGAAATGTCCGACCAGGTAGTAATGGCAGCACTCTCCCTTTGGGACAGTAATCAACATACGTCGGCAGTATCATCATTTTGACAGCGATATCGAAACCGGTGTACGAAGTCTACTGATAAAGAACATAAAAAAAGCTATACCGAGTTTTCTTCGAGTCGGTAATTTCACGCTACCAGTACGACATCGCGGGCAAATAAGAACGTGTCGGCTATGTCAACAACCAGGGCACCTAGCAAGGGACTGCGACAGGAGAAATAGGTGCTTTGTATGCGGAGCACTAGGACACAAGGCAGAACAGCACAGGAATAACGGAGAGCAACGACGACAACTGCCAGGATTTTGGGATACCAATAGTGAGTTGAGCGAGACTGGAAACAGCCGTGGCGATGAATCAGATTATGACTCTGATTCATGCAAGGGAGACGCAGAAGAAGAAGAAGAAGAAGAAGAAAGTATAATAATTAGTCAATTCATGGATGTGGAAGAGGAGGAACAACTACGGGAAGACCCCCCACTAAAGACCAGGAAACTTGACCGGCAGTCGGCACCTTGCAAAAAAGATAACCGAAACACACCAAGCAAAGATGGGATGTCACTATCTAAGAGCCCACTGACCCAGGAACCCCTCCAAGAGCAGGAAAAGTCACCAGTTAAAAGCTCGGCCAAATCACACCCATTACCAACTACAGCAGGACCGTCTACAGACCACAATACTCCAACAGACCAGAACGCACCGAAAGAAAAGTCTGGAACGTCGACAGGGGAAAAACCAGGAACATCGATACGGGAAAAAGCAGGAACATCGACAAAAGAAAACCCAGGATTATCAGTAGCAGATAAACCGGGGACATCGGCCAAAAACAGAGAGTCTGTACCGAGCTCGAGCTGGGCAGATGCAGTCAAAAAGCAAGGGCAAGATGGGAAAAAGAACTACAAAGGGAAACATGACAGCAAAAGAAACACATCGATCAAAGGTCTGACTATGAAAGGATGGAAGTTGCATCCGGCGATTCATCAGATCAACACGATGATGATGATATGGTACCCTGGGTGCGGCAAGGCATACAACGATACAGAAGAAGAAGGGGAACAGGAACCATTGCCATTTCGAATAGATAAGTACGTTAGAACAACAACAGGAAAGGACGTGGACGGGCCATACCGAAAGATGATTAGCAAGTTAACTTAAAAGTTACCTGAATTTGTATTTGAATCAATATACGCCAAGAATTCAGTATTGTGTACTGTTGTAAACAAACAAATTAAGTTTAAAATTTAAACAAATGAAGAAAGTATATATAGAATGTATATTAAGAATGTATATGCCTTGTAATAGCTCTTATTAAGTAGTAAATAATTTCGTTAATTGTTTATTAATCTTTGTATCTTCATGTTAAAAAAAAAAATAATAATAATAATAATAATAATAATAATAATAATAGTAATAGTAATAATAATAATAGTAATAAATAGTAATAATAGTAATAGTAGTAATAGTAATAGTAATAAATAGTAATAATAGTAATAATAGTAATAATAGTAATAATAGTAATAATAGTAATAATAGTAATAATAGTAATAATATAATAATAGTAATAATAGTAATAATAGTAATACTAGTAATAATATAAATAATAGTAATAATAGTAACAATAGTAATAATAGTAATAATAGTAATAATAGTAATGATAATAATAGTAATAATAGTAATAATAGTAATAATGTAATAATAGTAATAATAGTAATAATGATAATGAATAGGTGATAGCAATAATAGTAACAATGGTGAATAATAGCAATAATGGTGGTGGTGGTGTAATTGGTGATGGTAATGGTGGTGCAACAGTAGCAATGGTAATGGAGTAACAGTAGCAATAGGTAGTAATGGTGGTGGTGGTGATGGTGGTAATAGTAGCAATGGTGGTGGTGGTGGTAATGGTGGTGGTAATGGTGGTGGTAATGGTGGTGGTAATAATAATAGTAATAATAGTAATAATAGTAATAATAGTAATAGTAATAATAGTAATAGTAATAATAGTAATAATAGTAATAATAGTAATAATAGTAATAATAGTAATAATAGTAATAATAATAATAATAATAATAATAATAGTAATAATAATAATAATAATAATAGTAATAATAGTAATAGTAATAATAGTAATAGTAATAATAATAATAGTAATAAATAATAATAATAGTAATAATAATAATAATAGTAATAATAATAATAGTAATAATAGTAATAATAGTAATAATAATAATAATAATAATAATAATAATAATAATAGCGTTTGAGGGCGCAAGACGTGCTTTGCGTCGAGCTCTGCAATTCCTGCACAAATCTCGCCTTTTCGACCGCCTTGCAATATTCCAGATTGCAATATTTTCTCTTAACGGTTATTTGACACCACAAGACCGTTCTGTGAGTTTGTAAGTACATTTCAGGCCTTTTGGCCTTATTCCAAACACTTAATTTTTGTCAGCGTCGAGGAAGGCGACGCCATATTGGTAGCCATGTACCAACGTACGGCCCTCAATAGGCCCAACACGGTGCGATTCAGCACAAAGCAGTTTGAAAAGGCCGTCACGCCTGAAGAGGTATACAATGCAGTGGAGTTCGAGTTGGACAAGGTAGACACAATAGTGTGCATAGCGGAGCTGACCAACAGATGGTACAACGTGACCTTCAACAATGAGAGAGATTGTATCGACATAGCAAGGGGCGGATTACTGATTCGCAAAGCGATTATTCAGTGCGAAAGAGCAAACGTATTCAATGCAGTAGTGGTGTATGTGAAATGTCCCTACGAAATGTCTGATGGGGATATCCTCAGCATGATGTATGCCTACGGAACAGTAGTCAACATCCGTAGGCAGTATCACCAATTTGACGAGAATGTGGAGACGGGTGTCAGAAGCTGCCTAGTAAGAAATGTGAAAAAGCCCATCCCCAGCTTCATCAAAGTGAAAGGGTTTTCGCTATCTATCCGCTATAAGGGTCAACTAAAAACCTGCAAGATCTGTGAAGGAACAGATCACCTAGCCAGAGAATGTCCGGAAAGGGGGAGATGTTTCGTTTGTGGCAGTCTCGACCATAGAGCGACCTGGCATAACGGGAAGGAAGACGACGACTTGGAAGACATGGAGGATGACAGAAGGGACGAACAACAACGAGAACCCGAAGACGAGAACCCGAATAACGACGACAAAGAAGAGGCCACACTAGCGGAAGACGACAAAGGAGAGGACAAACACGCAGACGACAACGACAAAGGGGACAAACGCAATGAAGACAGGGAGGAAGATGGGAAAGAAGAAGATCTTCACAGAGAAGACAGACACGAGGACCACCAAGAAGACAAGGGAGATAAGAAAAGCCAAGTATCCGCACCCAGCAACCCACAACCAAGTGAGGACTCACTGCCTAAGAACACCAAGCAAGCCGAGAAATTCACCAAATCCTTCAAGGAGGCACTTGCACCAACGCAGAGGGAAGAGAAAACAAGAGAGAGGAAGCCAACGAACAAGAAGGGAGAATCATCATCCAGACCAAAGTCAACCGGATTCTGGGACGAGAGTGTAAAAGAATCACGCAAAAGAAAGGAAAGGGAAGAACTGGACGATTCTACTAGGAAACTGGCCAGAGATGATGAAGACGCAAGCCAAACACAAGATATGGAACAGGAAAACCTACCATCTGACGATCAGGATAGCAACGACGACAACTGGGTGCCATATACACGGAGGGGGGTTCAACGCTTCAGACGTAGGAGGGGAATGGGAGCGGCATCTTCACAACCAAATAGGAGGTCGGAGCAGGAAAGTGCACATCAAAACCGCAGTCTATCCCAACCGACATCGGAGAGCACGAAAACATCAAACCCCAGGGGACGAGGCCGAGGTCAGAAGGCGATGTAAGCGAATTTTCATCTGAGAATTTTATGGTTAGGTCTTTATTACTCTTTATTACGATTACTATGAGTTTTTTAACAGTCGCATCAATTAATATTAATGGTCTTAGAGACGATTTGAAAAGAAACATGCTCTTCGACTGTCTTAAAGATTGTAATTTCAGTTTGGTTTTTTTACAAGAAACTCATAGCGACCGCAATGATGAGGACATTTGGAGCAGACAGTGGGAAGGTCAAATACTTTTTAATCACGGGACTCGCCATTCAAAGGGGTTGCAATCCTCACTTCAAAAATTCTGGAATTATTATTTCTAATGTTAACAAAGATGACGATGGTAGGTGGATAAAAGGTGATATAAATTGGGACAATGAAGTGATTTCCATAGCGTCTGTATATGCTCCAAATGATCTCCGTGGAAGGACCACCTTTTTGATGGTCTGACTGATCGTATCATTGGGGACGAGAGTTGGATCATAGGGGTGACTTTAATTGTAATTTAGATAAATTTCGTATTAATGATACCAGTCAAATTATTTTAAGTAATGTTATTCTAGAAAATGATGTCATTGATGTTTGGAGAACTCTTCTTCCTGATGATAATGGTTACACTCATTTTCATAAACCGACTAAAACACCGAATAGAATCGATTATTTTTTTGTGTCTTCCAACATGTTTAATAGAATAAAGAATATTTCCTGTAGAGTTAGCGGCCTTTCAGACCATCAACTTCTTGTAATAAAATTAACAGATAGTGAGGTTTCACATGGGCAAGGCAGATGGATCTGTAACAATAACTTTTTAGATGACGACGATCTTGTTTTTCGAGTAAAACATTTTTGGAATTTTGGAAAACCCAAAAACACAATCATGATAATTTAATTGAGTGGTGGGAAATTGGGAAGTTCCGACTCAAAGAAATAATCCAAGAGTATAGCAAAGAAAATCCAGGAATTCTAAAAGGACATTTCTCGTCTTCAGGAAAAATATAGGAAATTAATTAGTAATCCCACCGATGCCAATTATGATGAAATTAAGACCACTGAAGAAGCTATCAAAGCCTATGCATTTAAAGAATGGGAAAAATCTAAAATAAGAGCTAGAAACACAATTAAAACGGAAGGCGAAAAAGCTTCCAAATATTTTTTAAATTTAGAAAAACAACAAATTCAAAAGAACAAAATGGAAAAATTATTGACTTCTGAGGGGAACTATGTTAGTCAGAGTCAAACCATGTTGACTGTTGTAAATGATTTTTATAGTAAATTGTACACTTCTGAGGATATCTGCCTTTCTAGTATGAACGTTATTTTGAATTCTATGATTCCTAACGTCGTTCCTGCGGATATTTTTCAAAGTTCCGAGAATGATTTCACGCTACTTGAATTAAAAAATGCCCTTTTTCAAATGAATAAAAATAAATCCCCGGCATTGATGGCCTCACAGTGGAATTCTACCAAACATATTGGGATATTATCGGTATAGATTTCTTTGAAGTCTTTAATTACAGTTTTCAAAAAGGTTTTTAGGTCATTCTATGAATACTGCCTCATCCGACTCATTTACAAAAATGTCGGAAGTAAATTTGATTTGAAAAATTGGCGTCCCATCAGTCTATTGTGTGTGGATTATAAAATTCTCGCTAAGACTCTTACTAACCGTCTGAAAAATATTATGCCTTTTATAATCGGGGAAGAACAATCGTGTGGTGTGAAATTTAGGAAAATTCAAGACAATCTTATGATTCTCAGGGATACAATTGATTATATAAATTGGGAAAATTTAGGTGCAGCCGCTGTTAGCATAGATTTAGAAAAGGCCTTTGACAGAATCAATTGGAATTACATGTTTGCAGTTATGGATAAACTAGGGGTTCCCCCGTTTTTGATTCGAGGAATCAAACTTCTATACAGCCAACCGAGCTGTCGTATAATAGTTAATAACTACATAGGGTCTCCCGTTGAAATAACTCGCGGTATCAGGCAGGGATGTCCATTGTCCCCACTCCTTTTTGCTCTCTGTGCTGAAGGACTAGCTAATCTTTTTAGAATAAACAATGAGCTTAAAGGTATTGAAATACCCGAATGTACGGATTCGATTAAACTCATACAGCATGCGGATGATTCTACGGTTTTTGTGAGTAAAAATAATGATTTTAACATTATTCAGGATATTCTCTGTGTATATTGTAAAGGGAGCGGATCGAAATTAAATGTTTCTAAAACCAAAGGTCTTTGGTTAGGAAAATGGAAAGATAGATCCGACAATCCATGCGGCTTTAATTGGTGCAGTAGGAAAATAAAAATTTTAGGAATAGTTTTCGGAAATGACGTCACCCCAGAAGACAACTGGGGTCCACGTGTGAATAAATTTAAGTGTATTCTTGATAGGTGGAGTAAGCGTAGTTTGACTCTCATAGGAAAAGCAGTGATTATCAATACTTTGGTGGGATCGGGATTAAATTATTTGGGGAGTATTATTTCATGTCCGCGTGAATGGATTAACAAGATCGATAAAAGTATTTGGAATTTTTATTGGGATGACAAAGTAGAAAAGATTAAAAGAAATACCATTAATGGTCCCAGAGACAAAGGAGGTACCGGTCTAGTTAATATAGAATGTAAACTTATGAGTATCAAGGTTCAGTGGTTTTCTAATTATATTAAATCTTGTGGCAAGTGGAAACATTTTTTGATTACTGGCTTGGTAAGGTTGATAATAAACTGGGTTGGTATGTCCTGTCTAATAGCCGTAATCCTGTCAATACTACTACTTTTTATCAAGATTTGATTCGTGCCTTTAAAGCTGCTGACGGTAAAATTAACTGTTCCTTTTCTGTATGTTCTGAAACGCGAGAAGTTCCTCTCTGGAACAATGTATGTGCAACCGATGATGATACTGAACTTAACAGTCCCTTACTCGCTTCTTGTAATTTTCATAAAGTTAAGGATCTCGTTGTCAACGATCATTTAATACCTTTTCGTGTCGTGGCTAAAAAATGCAATGTCCCCAATATTATTGCGGGTAGATTAGTCGGTAGAATTGACAATCATATTAATCATAAGTTAATAGAAGAAAAAAGAATCGGTCCCCCTAATCATGTTAGTAATTGGCTTGTCCTCTTCGATAGACAATCGGATGAATATGTTAACGTTTCTAATACCAATGCCAAAATTAATTACCGAAATTTGATTCTAGCCAGATTTGTGGTCCCTAAAGTCCAAATTAAATGGCAAGAAATTCTTAATTACCACATCGATGTCGATTGGACTTGTATTTGGAAAAATGGTTCCAATAATTTTATTATGGACCCAGAGGATAAAGATTTTTGGTACAGATTAAAACACAGATGTCTACCTACTAAAGACTTTCTCTCTAAAATAGGTAAAACTAAGGATAATATTTGTCCCCTTTGTAATGTGGAGCCGGAGTCTCACGAGCATTTGTTTATTTATTGCGTTAGTACCTTAAATGCATGGATTTTTGTGGAACGTATTCTTAGGAACTATTCGGGTAAGAAATGTTTTTATTTAAACGACTCTAATAGAATCCTCGGCTACAAAATGAGTCCTGTTCATAATGCTATCATCGCTAAAATGCTTCGCGTTATATGGGTTATCAGATGTAAATTAGCCTTTGACAATTATTCTGATCCTTCCGATATCGATATTATTTATCAGTTTAAAGTCCGTCTAAAAAAATTTCTCCTTTTGGAAAATAAAAGAAATAAAGGTAAGAGTGGGTGGGTTAATAAAATATTACCCCTAGTTGCATAATTTCATGTTAAGTTCATTAATTCTTGCTGTACCTACTTAAGTAAGTTTATTGTTATTTTGGTTCTTTTATTTGTACCAATTTAATTCAGTTATATGATATATGTAGAAGTTTGTCTTTGTATTATTTTTAACTTGTTAAGTTCAGATCGTGCTGATATATGTATATGTATAAAACATAAGTATATGTATCTGTGTAGAAATATATTAGTTTATTTTGTATTTAAGTTCTCTTTGTATAATTAATTCTTCTTTATGATGTCTAATTAATTAATTATATTATGATATATGTATGAGTTAGCTGTACTTACCTAAGTAAGTTTATTTGTTATTTTGGTTCCTTTATTTGTGCCAATTTAAGTCAGTTATGTGATATATATGTAGAAGTATCTAGACAAACCAAGTTTGTCTTTGTTTTATTTTTAACTTGTTTATTCTGTAAATAGTCCTGTTTGTATACACCTGTAATGTATGTTGTATTTTTTTGTATTGTCAATGTGTATTGAAATAAATGGAGTATAACTCCACTGAAAAAGAAAAAAAATAATAGTAATAATAGTAATAATAGTAATAATAGTAATAATAGTAATAATAGTAATAATAGTAATAATAGTAATAATAGTAATAATAGTAATAATAGTAATAATAGTAATAATAGTAATAATAGTAATAATAGTAATAAGTAATAATAGTAATAATAGTAATAATAGTAATAATAGTAATAATAGTAATAATAGTAATAATAGTAATAATAGTAATAATAGTAATAATAGTAATAATAGTAATAATAGTAATAATAGTAATAATAGTAATAATAGTAATAATAGTAATAATAGTAATAATAGTAATAATAGTAATAATAATTTTATGTATCCTAGAAACAAATTTTTCCAATCATTGAACAAATATCTTCACGAAGGTGATAACTGGATAGTTGCTGGTGATTTTAATTGTCAACTTGATTTGGATGGTAATGTTGATAAAAGTAAAACTGAATTTCGAAATATAATTTTTTACCACGACATGGTTGATATTTGGAGGAATCTATATCCTAATGACCAGGGGTATACCTTTTATCATAAAGTTCTTAAACGGAGTAGCAGACTAGATTATATTTTGTTAAGTCGATCTCTTTATTATCTTCTCTCAGACGCTAATGTTAGCTCGTTGGGCTTAACAGATCATTTAGCTGTTATTTGCAGATTAGAGAAACGTGAAAGTTATGTAGGACCTGGCAGATGGATTTGTGATAAATTTTTGCTTTGCGACGATCAGTGTACCGAAACTATTCAAAACTTTTGGTATTACTGGAAAACTGAAAAAGATAAATACGATAATATATTAGAATGGTGGGATTATGGGAAATGCAAATTGAAAGAAATCATCAAAGATTTTGGCTCCAAAAAAATAGCAAAGAAAAGAAATATAAAACAAACTCAGAAAGACCTCGCTAGACTTCTTAACACTGCCGATATGGATCCTGATGCCATAGGCAAAATCAATGATGAAATTAAAACTTATGAGCTGAATGATTTAGAGAAGTCAAGAGTGAGGTGTCACATAAACAAAATAACTGGTGAAAAACCAACCCATTTCTTTCGTCGCATAGAAAAAATAAGAATTAACGAAAATATTTTAAAAAACCTAGTTGATGAAAATGGTACCTACTATGAAGATCCTCTTTCAATGTGTAAATATATCAATTCCTTTTATGATAGCCTGTACAATAGTGAAGGAATATGTAAAGAAAAATGTAATGAAATTCTCCTAACAGTTAAAGAAACTGTTTTTGAGGATGATGTTATTGATGATTTTGATAAAGATTTGGATGAAAACGAAATTTTTCTTGCTCTTAATCAAATGAAGAAAGATAAGTCTCCTGGGTTGGATGGTTTAACCGTTGAATTTTACCAACAATTTTGGCCTCTTATCAAATATGATTTTGTTGAAGTTATTAATGAATGTATGAATCGAGTTTCTCCCAAACTCTATGAATGTGGCTCTTATCCGTCTTATTTTAAAAAAACGCGGAGAAAGAAATAATCTCAAGAATTGGAGACCGATTAGCCTCTTAAATGTTGATTACAAGATTATTTCTAAAGTTGTTACAAACCGTTTAAAGAAAATTATGCCTGATATTATTGGAGATGATCAATCTTGTGGAGTCTCAGGAAGAAATATTCAAAATAACTTGATGACCCTAAGAGATGTCATTTATTACATTAACAATGAAGAAAAACAAGGGGCGAGAATAAAGGCAAGACGTGTTGCACATCGCGCTCCAGAGATTTGCAGCTTTTTTACTCTTTACAAGTGGTTACCATTTAGAAAAGTGTATCATCGTCTTCTTCGTTTGAGTATACACCGAGCGACCAAGCTCAACAGGGAGACGTTTGGACAAGAATTCTGGCCATTTTTGGCCATCCAATTTATTTGGATCACCGACATCGTTGTCCGTATAGGGGGCAGCCATCTTGATACCATGGCGTCAGGCTACAGACCACCACATCGACCTACGCTTCGTCGACCCAACACAATAAGATTTAAAGTAAACCATCTCCGAGAAGTGAATGCTAACGAAGTGTATTGTGCTGTGAAGAAAGAGCTAGGCACGGTGGATTCAGTGAAGTGTATCGCCCCATTGGAAAACGGATGGTACAATGTAACATTCAACAACGAAAAGGACACTGAAAGAATAACTCTGCAAGGGATGATTCTCCAAAAGACCCTAATCCAATGCGAGAGAGTAAGTCTACAAAATTCCATTGTGATTTATATCAAGGCGCCCTACGAAATGGCTGACGAAGTTGTACGGAACGCGTTGATGCAATTCGGCACAGTAGTGAACCTTCGAAGACAGACGCACCATTTTGACGAATCAATCGAAACCGGAGTCCGGAGCATTCTCATTCGCAATTTGCAGAAACCAGTCCCGAGCTACGTCAAAGTTGGAGGATTCAATCTCCCGGTACGCTACCGTGGCCAGGAGAAAACTTGTAAAGTGTGCAGTCAACCAGGCCACTTCGCCCGAGATTGTCAGCTCCGAGGACGATGTTTCGTCTGTAGAAGTCTTTATCACCGAGCATCATGGCACGATCAACATCATGACGAAGTAGATGATGGTAGCGTCGACGGCGATAGGTTTGACGACGACGAGGAGGAACCAGACCCCAATCTTGGTCATCCCTGCGCCTGATCCCGAGTTAGGAGGGGATGACAGGGACCCGGTGTCTGGTGATGATGAAGAGAAAACGCGAGACGACCGACAGGAAGAAGAAGACGGCCTCAGTGAAGATATGTCAGTGGGCGAGCAGCGCGAGGAGGAAGCGGAGAGCGAAAACGAAGAGCTCGAGAAAGATAATGCCGATGCCGGCCAGACCGAGATGACACCACAGACCGAGATGACACCTCAGACCGAGACGACATCACAGACCGAGACGGCACCACAGACCGAGACGGCACCACAGACCGAGACGGCACCACAGACCAAGGAAGAAGAGAAGCACGATGAAGCAGGGGGGAGCGGCATCGCGGCCACACCACAGACCACCAAGAAGTCATTTAGTGAGGTGATTAAGACGCCACCACCTAAACTGAAGCGAAAACTCCAAGGTTTTTGGGACGAGAGTGTCGCCAAAGGTGAAACGAGGAAGAGGAAGAATACAGAAGAGAAGGAAGATAGTGATAACGAGAAATCGGGAGGAAAGCCAGACGAGGGAAAGGAGCAAGCAAAATCACAGCAAGAGTCTTCGCAGAGTCAAAAAGGGGAGGATTACGTGATCTACATGAGGGAGGAGTGCAACGACAGCGGAAGAAAGCGTATCTCCTGGACGCGTAAGGTGGATGAAGATTCGCAATCCGAACCATCCAGTCAGCCGAGCCAACGGGGACGGGGAAGGGGCAGAGCTACGTAAGTTTACCCCTGTAATTCATGATTTATTACATTTTGATTTTCGCGATGATCAGAATAGCCACTTTAAATGTTAACGGGCTTCGAAATGACCAAAAAAGGGAAATTTTATTCAACCATTTAAATAGAGAAATATGATATCATCTGTCTTCAGGAAACACACAGTACTAGGGAGGACGAGGGTTCTTGGATTAAACAATGGGGAGGGGAAATGGCCTTTAATCATGGGGAAAGTAATTCTAGGGGAGTGGCTATTCTGGCATCGCGCAAATCAGAGATAAAACTGGATAATTTAGATAAAGATGACGAGGGAAGATTGATTACCTGTGACATTTTATGGAAAGGTACCCCCCTTAGTATTTTGAATATATATGCCCCTAATCAGATGTACAATAGAAAGACTTTTTTTCAAATTCTAAATAAGTACCTTTACGAAGGTGACAATTGGTTAATTGCCGGAGATTTTAATTGCCAACTTGATTATGACAATAATACAGATAAAAGCGTTATAGAATTGAAAAACCTCATCGCCAATCATGATATAATTGATACTTACAGGAATCTTTATCCGGATGATTTGGGGTATACTTTTTACCACAGGGGGTTTAAAAAGAGCAGCAGGCTCGATTATATTTTTATATCCCGTTCGTTGTATTGTCTCTTGTCAAACGCTAGCGTTAGTTCCATAGGCCTTTCTGATCACTTCGCCGTTATTAGCAGATTTGAAAAACGTGATATTAATTTAGGCCCAGGCAGATGGATCTGCAATAATCAATTACTGCGGGACGAACAATGTGCCCAACGTATAAAGTATTTTTGGTACTATTGGAAAACCAAAAATATAATTACGGCAATCTTTTGGAATGGTGGGACCACGAAATGCAAACTAAAAGAAATCATTAAGAATTTTGGTTCCGAAAAATATAATAAAGAAAAAGATATAAGAATGAACTTCAAAATAATCTGACTAGACTCATCAACGACCCCCATTCCGATCCTAATGTCATTTCCGAAATCGAAAAATAAAATAAAAGCTTACGAGCTCGAGGACTTGGAAAAGTTTAGGGTCAGGTGTCATATTAATAAAATAACGGGTGAGAAACCAACTAATTTCTTTCGTCGCATGGAAAAACAAAGAAATAACGATAACATTTTAACCAATTTAGTTGATGGTGATGGTAAATTTTATGCAGATACATTTTCTATGTGTGAGTATGCAAATTCCTTTTATGAAAATCTGTACACGAGCGAAGAGATATCTAATGAAAATTATGGCACTATTCTTGATAATGTTAACTTCGTTTCTTTCGATGATGACGTCATTGACGATCTCGAAAAAGATCTTGACGAAAACGATTTATCCTTTGCCCTTAATCACATGAAAAGAGATAAATCCCCTGGGTTGGATGGATTGACAGTCGAATTCTATCAACTTTTCTGGCCAGTCATTAAATTTGATTTTATTGAAGTGGCCAATGAATGTTTAAAAAATGATCGTCTCCCTGATTCAATGAATATTGCGCTTATCCGCTTAATTTTTAAAAATAGGGGAGAGCGTAATAACCTAAAGAATTGGAGGCCTATTAGTCTTTTAAATGTGGATTATAAGATTATTTCAAAAGTCATAACTAATAAATTAAAGAAAATTATGCCCCTTATTATTGGCGACGACCAATCTTGCGGAGTCACGGGAAGAAATATTCACGACAATTTAATGACCCTTAGGGATAGTATTTATTATATCAACAACGAGGGGAAACAGGGGGCTCTACTAAGTATTGACCAGGAAAAGGCATTTGATAGGATAGAGTGGGTTTACATGTTTGGCATTATGAATAAAATGGGAATTCCAAATGGGCTTATTAGGTGGGTGCGAACCCTATATAGTAACCCGAGCAGTTCTATTATAATTAACAATTTTCTTACGGAAACCTTCAGGGTGACCTGGGAATTAGGCAGGGATGTCCCCTTTTCTCCCTTGCTGTATACAATTTGTGCTGAAGGGTTGGCTTGTCTGATCAGAAATAATAATAATCTCAAGGTTTTGTTCTTCCAGATAGTAGTCAGATTTTGAATTTAATCCAGCACGCCGACGACACTACGATTTTTCTTACTAATGATAATGATTTTGATGTTTTGGACGAAGTTTTTACTGTTTATAGTGGGGGTCTGGGTCTAAAATTAATGTAGGGAAATCTCAGGGGTTATGGTTGGGGAAATGGAAAGATAGAAAAGATAAGCCGGGGGTTTCTCGTTGGTCAATGATCACCTTAAAATATTGGGAATTTATTTCGGGAATGATGATAATTCGGCTAGAAACTGGGAACCTAGGATTAGTAAAATGGAAAAACTCTCAATATATGGAAAACTAGGGATCTTACCTTGAAAGGTAAGTCTATAGTTATTAATAGTTTTGGAGCTGGACTCTCATATTTTGGTTCGGTTTTGGATTGTCCTGAAGTGTATATCTCGAAAATGGAGAAAATTAAGTGGTCGTTCCTTTGGAACGGAAAACCCGATAAGATCAAAGAAGTGTTATTGCGGGCCCCCGAAAACGGAGGTACCGGCGTTATTGACGTCAAATGTAAATTACAAGCTTTGAAAATTAATACTCTACGTAAATTTCATGCGAAAGTTCCGGTAAATGGAAACCCTTGTTTAGTTATTGTATTTCGCAGGCCAGTGGTGAAAGCCAACTTGACTGGTACGTTTTCAATTCCCCAAAGCTATTGTCCCCACGGCCCAGCCTTACTATAAAGATCTTATTGTAAATTTTAAAAATCCGGAGCTATTATTGATACTTTTTCTCGTGCGTCAATGAAACGGGTAACTTACCTCTGTGGAACAACACGATTATTACTGGCAACCAAGAAAAAGCCCTAGACTCCAAAATTTTGAAACCTCGAGGAATTATCCACCTTAAAGATATTACCCAAGATGGCCAGTTGTTTTCTTTCAAAGAAAATTGCTGATTCGTGTGCTATTTTGCCACGTAAATGCCGGCCGCATTATGGCGGAAGCTTAAACAGAAACATTAAAAAGATTATATAAATGAATCCAGAGAAGGACCACCGAACCACTTTTTGAATAAGGTTACCTTTAATAATAAAGATACTGTTATTGATTTAACCAATATAAATGTGAAGGTTATCTATAATATTCTGATCAGCAGAAATCTAATCACGCCCACTGCTCAAGAAGAGTGGAGTTTTTCTTTAAAGTTAGTAATATTAATTGGAATCAAATCTGGTTTACAGAACAAATACGAATTTATGGATGTCTGGGACAAGGACATGTGGTTTAAACTGAAACATAGGATACTGCCGACCAAAGACAAACTTGAAAAATGGGGAATTACTGACGATAATCTCTGTCTCTTGTGCAAAGCTAGTAAAGAAACCATCGAACACCTATTTATTAATTGCACTAAACATACGAATGCCTGGGTTTTTGTCGAGAATATCATAAAGAAATATAACAAAGATATGACTTTTACCCTATCGGATATTTGCAGAATTTTGGGGGTGGGTTTGAAAAAGGATATTTGTTTATTACTTATTAGTAGACTTCACAGAACTATTTGGAAAATCAGATGTAAACTTATCGATCAAAGCAATAGTTATAACCTGGATATTCTTCGCATGTACCAATGTAGTTTGAGGAAATTTATTCTTTTGGAAAAGTTGCGATTACCTGATAATGTTTTCCGTTTCATTTATAATAGAAATTCTGCCCTTTGTTTCTTCGAAGGCGATAACCTGAGATTCTGTTTCTAACTTGGATTCTGATTTTGAATTTTTGTTTGCTAATATTGTTTATATTTCTGGATTTCCATGATTCCTTTTGTGTGTGCTAATATTTGAATAATTGTTAATTGTTTTATTGTTATTTACTATGCATGTGTCTAATTTGATAGATTGTTTTGCATTTACTTTGTATGATTTGAGAATTTATATCTCACTTCGTTTGTATATATTTTGTTTTTTAGGATAACCTGATGAGTGTTCGTTTCTAAATAGTTTACTTTATTATTATTATTATATTATTTATATATTGATTGATTAATTAATTGATTGATTGAATTTGCATGACTTGTTTATCACCCTGTTTGTCATTCATTTTGCATGAGCCTTTTCCATATTTATTTGTATTTTCCGACATGATTATTCGATATTTAGTGTTCATGATTTATGTTCTTTGTTGTGTATTATTTATATATTGATTGATTTTGCATGATTTGTTTATCATCGTTTGTCATTCGGGGTGCATGAGCCTTCGTTTCCGTATCTATTTTCCGTCATGATTATTTGATATTTAGTGTTCATGATTATGTTCCTTGTTGTATAATTGACACCATTATTTTACTACACCTTACTGTAGTTAATTTTATTTTTGTACATATGTATATTTATTTAACGTAATATGGTGTGTTGTAACGAATGTATGTATATGATTGTTGAATAAATGGAGTTTTAAACTCCACTTTCACGAAAAAAAAATAATAATAATAGTAATAATAGTAATAGTAATAATAGTAATAGTAATAATAATAATAGTAATAAATAGTAATAATAGTAATAATAGTAATAGTAATAATAATAATAGTAATAAATAGTAATAATAGTAATAATAGTAATAATAGTAATAATAGTAATAATAGTAATAATAGTAATAATAGTAATAATAGTAATAATAGTAATAATAGTAATAATAGTAATAATAGTAATAATAGTAATAATAGTAATAATAGTAATAATAGTAATAATAGTAATAATAGTAATAATAGTAATAATAGTAATAATAGTAATAATAATAGAAAAGAAATATAAAAACAAACTCCAGAAAGACCTCGCTAGACTTCTTAACACTGCCGATATGGATCCTGATG
>CM055836.1:5523527-5563527 GCA_029582265.1 Zoroaster sp. YZ-2022 | reverse complement strand
TACGTGAAGGCTCCATACGAGATGAGTGACAACATAGTCATGAATGCCTTAATGCAGTATGGCACAGTGGTCAATATCCGAAGGCAGTATCACTCTTTCGACAACAACATAGAAAATGGAATCGGAGCTTGCTTCTCAAACACATCAAAACCAATCCCGAGCTTTATCAGGGTTGGAAGTTTCAACTTACCGGTACGACATCGGGGACAAGAAAGAACATGCAAAATCTGCCAACAACCAGGGCACATGGCCAGAGACTGTGACCGGCAGGGTCGTTAACTTTATCTGTGGCTCTAGAGAACACCGATCAGACTCCCATGACAAACTGGAGCATCTGAAGAACATGCCCCCGGTAGACAAAGTGTTAGAACATACAAGGGACAGTGACGACGAAAGGGAAAGACAGTTTAAAGAAAACAGCGCTGAAGAAGGGGAAATGGAAGAGGATGGGGAGGAAGAGGAGGAGAAGGAGGAGGAAGAGGAAGAGGAAGAGGAAGGAGAAGAGGAAGGAGAAGAAGGAGAAGAGGAAGGAGAAGAGGAAGGAGAAGAGGAAGGAGAAGAAGGAAGGAGAAGAGGAAGGAGAAGAGGAAGGAGAAGAGGAAGGAGAAGAGGAAGGAGAAGAGGAAGGAGAAGAGGAAGGAGAAGAGGAAGGAGAAGAGGAAGGAGAAGATGGAGAAGATTTTGACAACAAATCAACAACCCTTGAGGAAGAATGGGAAGAAACAGAAATTATCATCACAGAGATTAAAAATCGAACGGAAGAAACTACGCCAACCCCACAAGCGAAAAAGCCAAAAACGAAAACGCAGAAAGGAAGGACAAAGGCACCACGGAAGAAAGAACAAAAGAGCCAAATAAAACCCAAAACACCCAAAAAGACAAGGCAACGCGAAACGCGATTCCCGAAAAAAAGAAGGAGAACGGTTTCTGGGATGAGGCAATGGCCAAAGACCTGAAAGAGAAGAAGCGGCAGAGAGAAACCAACAACAAAAAAACAGTCCTCAAACAAAAACGAGCAGAGAATTCGAATACCGACAAGGCCAGCCAAAAATCAGCCGACGATCAACGACACAACACGCAAGAAACTGAACAAGAACTTAATACCCAAAGCAAAGGTCAAGCTCTACCAGACATGATGGCTAGAAAAATGCTCAAGAAGAAGATTGGATGGGCTGAAGCTGTTAAAAAGAATTTGTCAGAAGACAGACAAACAACAGAGACAATGACAAACAGCGAAGAAACGGAAGATATGGAACAAGGGACCCAGATTCGAGGAGAACATCATGTATATGAACAACCCCCAAGTCAAGAAGAACTGGTGCCATATGTCAGAAAAGGAGTCCAACGATTCAGGAAGAAACGCGGTGGTGGAGCAATCGCGCAGTACAGAAAAGGACCATATCAGATTGGCCCAACACGTCAAGATACGAAAGATAAAGCAAAACAGAAGTAAAAATGCAAGACTTCAACACTATTAATGGTGAGGTGTCTTTTTTTATTATAAACCGATGTTTAGATTTGTCATTCTTTTTCAAATGGTATACACAATAGCTACACTAAATGTTAATGGACTTAGGAACCCACAAAGAGGGACATTGTTTTGAATACCTTTTAAGAAAAAAAGCGGCCATTGTTTTTCTCCAAGAGACTCATAGTATGGTTAAGGATGAAGCGGAGTGGCGCAAGCTGTGGTGTGGGCAGATCGCTTTCAGCCATGGAAAAAACAACAGTTGTGGGTTGCTATTCTCACTTCTGAGGAAGAGTGGTCTAAATCTCACTAATATTACACATGATTCTAATGGCAGATGGGTCAAAGGCGACATAGGAATGGGTGGAGAGGTGATTAGTATCATATCTATGTATGCGCCAAATAACGCTACGTTACGCAAACGTTTCTTTGTGGAATTTGGCAAGTCTTTTAAAAACATTATTACTGACTGTAACTATATTGTTTCTGGTGACCTGAACTGTGATATCAATGCTAATGGAATTTATGATCAAAGCAAAACCTCCCTGTTAAATTTTATTCAGGAAAATAACCTCAGTGACACGTGGGCCGCATTACGAAATGAGCCCGGTTTTACATTTTATCACAAAGGGATCAAGAAACCTAGTAGAATCGATTATATTCTCACGTCCAAAACGCTAAGAGCTAATTTAAAAGAAATTAGCATTGATTCATCTGGGCTTTCAGATCACAGTACTCTTATACTCGGGTTAGAAAATCAAACTGTTCCTACCGGTAAAGGAAGATGGTTTTGTAACAATGAAATATAAGACAGCCAATGTAATTTGAGGTTAGAGTTGTTCTGGAATTTTGGAAAACCCAGAAAGTTTTTACGAATGCCCGCTTATTTGGTGGGATTTGGGTAAAAACAGGTTGAAAAGAATTCTTAAAGAGTATGATGGAGAAAAACGATATAAAAGAAAGAAAAGGAAGACACCTTAAAAAAGAATACCAAAACCTTATTAGCAATAATTTCGAAGATATTTCATTTAAAATTAGAGATATAGAACAAAAAATTAAACTTTATGAGACTGCTAACTGGGAAAGAGCCAAACTCAGGGTCCACGTTAAACATAAGTGTGATATGGAGAAACCCAGCAAATACTTTCTTTCTACTGAAAAACAGAAAAAAAAAAAAAACCTTATAGGGGAATTGAAAAACACAACAGATCATATAATTAATAAACCCTCAGAAATGGTGGATGCTGTTAGAATTTTTTATAAAGACTTATTTTCTACCCAAAAAATTAATAATTTTTATCTGCAGAAAATTCTAAATTTGGTCTCAAAATATGAATTTGAAGAAGAATCTGTCCAAAACATGGAGAAAACAATCACTGAAGAAGAACTTTACTTGGCGCTTAAAGATATGGCAAAAAATAAAGCGCCGGGATTAGATGGCCTTACGGTCGAATTTTACTTAAATATTTGGCATCTTATTAAGAGTGAATTTCTTGATTTGGTTAATTACTGTTACGAAAAAGGAAAGTTACCAGACTCTATGAACAGAGCATTAATTAGGTTAATTTATAAAAACAAAGGGGAAAGAAGCGAACTTAAGAATTGGAGACCGATCAGTCTCCTCAACGTTGACTACAAGATTATTTCAAAACTTATTACTAAACGCCTCAGAATCATCTTGCCTGAATTAATTGCTGAAGATCAAACTTGCGGGGTTCAAGGTAGAGATATTCAAGATAATTTAATGGTTCTTAGAGATGTTAAGGAAGCTGCTATTATAAGCGTTGATCAAGAAAAAGCTTTTGATCGTATCGAGTGGAAATATATGTTCGCCATGATGAAAAAATGGGAATACCCTGTGTTTTGAGGCGGTGGATTGAAATATTTTACAAAAATCCAACGGTTACTATTAACGTAAAAATTTTTTTCACCGAGCCTTTTCAAGCAACAAGAGGCATAAGACAGGGGTGCCCACTATCTCCTCTTTTATATGCCATATGTGTAGAAGGTTTAGCCAATCTTATCCGAGGTAAAAATGGAGTTAAAGGAGTTGGTCTACCAGGCCAAAAAGTTAAATATCAAATTGTCCAGCATGCTGATGATACCAGTATTTTTATTACCGATAACAGTGAGTTTATTTCATTACAAAATATTTTTCATACCTACGGCGAAGGGTCGGGTTCTAAAATAAATGAGCAAAAAACCCAAGGCTTGTGGCTCGGTGCGTGGAAAAACAGGAAAGATAATCCGGGGAATTTCAATTGGAACAACCAAAAGATTAAGATCCTTGGGTATTTATTTCGGAAATGGTATTAAACCTGAAGACATATGGCTGGAAAGAGTCAACAAAATAAAAAATTTCCTTAATAGATGGAAAGAAAGGTCACTGACTATGAAAGGGAAAGCGGTGGTTGTTAACAGTCTTATTGGTAGTAGTTTAGCTTATTATGGTTCAGTTATTCCTTGTTCGCAGTACTTGAAAGAAGAAATAGATAGAAGTATTTTCAATTTCTATTGGTCCTCCAAACCTGATAAAATTAAAAGAGATACTATCAGAGGACCACCAGAATTAGGTGGAACCGGTCTAATTAACATAACTTGTAAATTAGATGCTTTGTTGTTAAAATGGCTTCAGAAATACTGTACCAGACACGGAAAATGGAAGTATCTCTTTGACTTTTGGATCAAGCAAACAAACACTGACCAAACACCTGGGTGGTTTGTTTTAACAACCTCAATTTAATTGGACCTAAATTACCCATTTTTATAGAGACCTTGTGAAAGCTTTTCAAAAGCCAAGGGTGTTATAAAACTAAATGTGACTTGTATTAATGAAGCTCTCCAAATACCTTTGTGGAACAATACAATTATAACTAATACAAAAAAAAAACTTGATACAAAAATATTAAAACCTCATGCAATGTTATTGCTGGAACATGTTGCCAACAAAGGCAGACTTATATCTCCCCAAGAACTGGCTAAGAAATGTAACATAAAGCCAATTAATGCCGGAAAAAATAGTGGCAGGTTTAAAGAAACATGTTGATAGTAACTTGTTACAAGAAAACAGAAGGTCCAGCTCGTCATGTCAGCAGTTTTTTATATCTCCAAATAGGCGATGAGACAGTTCATGTTGCGAATATTACCGTTAAAAGTATTTATAAAAGTATGGTTAGGGAAATGTTCATACTGCCTGTAGTTGAAAAGATATGGCCAGTTAAACTAAACATTAGCCCACAAGCAATTTTTGACTGGAAAGAGATTTGGCAAAAAGCTAACAATCAAAGTATTGATTTTGATGATAGAGATCTCTGGTATCGTTTACGCCACCGTATCCTCCCAACTAATGATGTTTTACAGAAAATGAAAAAAATAGTTTCCAAAGACAATCAATGTGGGTTATGTAAACAAGAGAAAGAAACTATAGAACATGTTTTTATATATTGTAAAAATACGTGGACATCCTGGATATTTTAGAATATGTCCTTCGTAAATATAAGGGTAACAAACATTTTTATATCAACGATAGAAATAGGATATTGTGATACGTAAAACAAATTTACAACTTTTTATTAATCTTGATCGCCAAACTTCACAAAACTATCTGGACCTCCAGATGTCTCAATTTAGGTGAAATTAATCCATTGTCGGATCAGAATTTATTGAGAAAGTTCCAACACAACCTGAAAAGAACCATCCTTTTGGAAAAACAGAGACTCACCATAGATAGTTTTGTTAACATTTATGCAAAAAATCAAGCCTTGTGTCAAGTAAACGGAGAAAAAGTATTATTTACCTTTTAGTTTTTATCTGTTATTTTACTTGTATAAACATTTGTTAAAGTCTGTATTTTTGTTCTACTCCGTAATTAAGCGCATTCACTGATTTGTAATATATTATTGTAATACTGTGGAATGTGTGGTTGTATGAAATAAAAGGAGACGTATATCTCCACTACAAAAAAATTAAAAATAATAATAATAATAATAATAATAATAATAATAAGATGATGATGATGATGATGATGATGATGATGATGATGATGATGATGATGATGATGATGATGATGATGATGATGATGATGATGATGATGATGATGATGATGATGATGATGATGATGATGATGATGATGATGATGATGATGATAATAATAATGATGATAATAATAATAATAATAATAATAATAATAATAATAATAATAATAATAATAATAATAATAATAATAATAATAATAATAATAATAATAATAATAATAATAATAATAATAATAATAATAATAATAATAATAATAATAATAATAATAATAATAATAATAATAATAATAATAATAATAATAATAATAATAATAATGATAATGATAATAATAATGATAATAATGATAATGATAATAATAATAATGATAATAATGATGATGATGATAATAATGATGATAATAATAATAATGATGATAATAATAATGATGATAATAATAATAATAATAATAATAATAATAATAATAATAATAATAATAATAATAATAATAATAATGATAATAATAATAATAATAATGCTAATAATAATGATAATAATAATGATAATAATAATGATAATAATAATGATGATGATAATAATGATGATGATGATGATGATGATGATGATGATGATGATGATGATGATGATGATGATGATGATGATGATGATGATGATGATGATGATGATGATGATGATGATGATGATGATGATGATGATGATGATGATGATGATGATGATGATGATGATGATGATGATGATGATGATGATGATGATGATGATGATGATGATGATGATGATGATGATGATGATGATGATGATGATGATGATGATGATGATGATGATGATGATGATGATGATGATGATGATGATGATGATGATGATGATGATGATGATGATGATGATGATGATGATGATGATGATGATGATGATGATGATGATGATGATGATGATGATGATGATGATGATGATGATGATGATGATGATGATGATACGTACGAGGAGGACAGACGTGTGTAAATTGGCGCTGCAAAAATAAGCAAAAATTTCACTTTTCTATATAGTCCTTTTACACCAAACGTACCAGTCTTCTTCAACGAAGTTATAGTGCAAGATTGTGTTTTGTTTGATACGAGCAAAAGAAACATCTAAGGCCTTTTTAGGCCTAACTTACCAATTCAGGGCCCGGTGGCCCCTCGCCGGCGCCATTTTGTATGGCCATGGCTACGTACGCCCAGTATAGACCAAGGGACCGAGTAGGCCTTAAACGCCCGAACACGATTCGCTTCAATGCCCGCAACGTGGATGCTGATCCAGAACAGGTCTACCAAGCCATTAACAAAGAACTAGAATCCGTGGAAACAATTAAATGCATCGCTCATCTGGACAGTGGCTGGTACAATGTGTCGTTTGACAATGAAAAGGACTGCCAACAAATCGCACAACAGGGCATAATACTACAAGGAATGCTTATGCAATGTGAACGAGCGAACGTGCAAGACTCCGTGGTAGTATATGTTAAAGTTCCATATGAAATGGAGGACAACGTGGTGGTTAATGCCTTAATGAATTATGGAACAGTTTCTAATATCAGAAGGCAACATCATTATTTTGATGAACAAATTGAGAACGGAGTACGAAGCTTGCTTATCAAAAACATAAAGAAACCAATACCAAGCTACATCCGAGTGGGAAGTTACACACTCCCGGTTCGACACAAGGGACAAGAAAAAACTTGCCGCATTTGCCACCAACCCGGCCATGTAGCAAGACAGTGTAAACAGAGAGGAAGGTGCTTTATTTGTGGGGAACAAGGACACGGAGCAGAACATCACAATGGGGAAAACATGATGGAAACAGGACCTGGTGTAGATCAAAGCAAACAACAGACACGACAAAGAAAAAAAGGGATTTGGGATACATCAGACGAAGAAGAGGAAGGAAAAGAAGACTCGGATGCCGAAGCGCCTGACGATGAACATATTGAGGACATCAGTAGTGAAAGTGAAGACGAAGAAGTTGAAATCAGAGAGATAAGAGAAAAAGAAACACCAATCGAAGCAGATCTCACTAAGACGAAGGATACAAGAGAATCTAAGGTAGAAGGACCGACAGTTTCAACCGAAAAAGAGAACAACCAAGATGACAACAAAAAAAGGGCGGACAAATCAGCGGACAAATCAGCGGACAAAGAACCAATGCCAGCTCCATTGAATCAGCAACGCGAAAAATCAAACGACATAGACAAAAGCCTTAAGAGGAAACAAAGAAACCTTGAAAACGAGACATCTCCAAAACAAACGCAAAAAATGAAAACAGCCAAAGCAAAATCTTGGGCCGATATAGTCACACAAGCTAAAGACAACAACGAAGAACCCAAACCAGTCGAAACAGAAACAGGAGAGCATGATTCCAGAACACAGAAGGTGAATACAGAAGAAGAGTACGAAGAGATGGAGGAACAAGTGGAAACGGATGACACGCAATATGACGAACTAGTACCATGGACAAGGAAGGGGGTGCAGAGATTCAGGAAAAGAAGAGGAACAGGGGCAAGTGCTAATCTAACTAGACCCCTACCGTACGCACACCCAAGAGGGAGAGGGAGAGGACGGAAAGACACTTAAGTATAAAGATATTACTCCTTATTGTTTAATTTCAGGATGAAGGCGATACTTCCCATTATAAGTGTTATGACCGCCCTTACAATAGCCACTCTCAATGTCAATGGTTTAAGGGATAATCTCAAAAGAGAAATTGTTTTTGATTATTTTATTCGGAGGAAAATTAACATTCTCTTTCTTCAAGAAACCCATAGTGAAAAGAAAGATGAAAATCAGTGGCTTAAACAATGGAGAGGTGATATCGCTTTCAGCCATGGACAACGTAATTCGAAAGGGGTTGCTATTCTTACTTCAGAAAAAAGTGGAATTGTGTTAACCAATAAACAAAGTGATAACGAAGGTCGTTGGGTTAAAGCTGACATTTTGTGTCAAGAGGAGAAATTTACTCTTATGTCAGTTTATGCACCAAATGTGCTGTACCCCAGAATTAATTTTTTTAAAGAACTATGCAATCATGACATTAATTTTGAAAAATTTATCATGGCTGGGGATTTTAACTGCCAACTGGACATGAATAAACAGCAAGACCGTAGTATAGATAACCTAAAATGTCTAATACAAGAAAAAGAATTGATTGATGTGTGGAGAACAGTTCACCCCACATATACAGGGTATACCTTTTATCATAAAGTTTTAAAACGATCTAGTAGGATTGACTATGTTTTTGTCGCTGAAAATATGCTTCACCAAATTACGGAAATTGGGATAAGTGGAATGGGTATGGCCGACCACAAAGTTATCACTTTGCGACTGAATAACCAAGATATTATAAGAGGCCCGGGCCGATGGATGTATAATAACTCTCTCCTTAATGATGAACAATGTAAAACTAGAATAGCTTATTTTTGGAGATACTGGAAAACACAGAAGCGTAAACATAACAATATTTTAACATGGTGGGACATAGGGAAAAGCCGTCTCAAAGAAATCATTAAAGAGTACGGTGTGGAAAAGGGAAGACAGGAGAAATATGAAAGAAAAAAATTACAAACAAATTACGACAAGATGATGGCCAATCCACGCGACCACTCTGATGAAATCAAACAAATTGAAAAGCAGCTTAAAATTTTAGAAATTAAAGAATGGGAAAATGCCAAAATCGGCTTACGCTATTTAAAAAGGTTGAAGGTGAAAAGCCCAGTAAATATTTTCTGTCTTCCCAGAAACAACAAATGAAAACCAATGTTATGAAAACGGTTCAGGACAGTAAAGGTAATTTCCAAAATAAACCAGTTACTATGCTTAATTGTGTGAGAACGTTTTATGAGAAACTCTATTCATCTGAAAAAACGGTTGATTACCAAAAGAAAACTATTCTCAATGCTATTGAGAGCATAACATTTGAGGATGAAGTTAAAAGTGATATAGAACAAGAAATAAGTGAACAAAATCTGTTCTTAGCTCTCTGTGAAATGAGTAAGGACAAATCGCCAGGGTTGGACGGTTTAACAGTTGAATTTTATACCACCTACTGGCCTATTATAAAAGATGACTTTGTAGAAGTTGTCCAAACTTGTAAAAAAACGGGTTCTCTCCCAAATACAATGAATACAGCTTTAATTTGTTTAATATTTAAGAACAAAGGGACAGAAGTGATTTAAAAAACTGGCGCCCTATCAGCCTACTCAATGTTGATTACAAAATTATTGCTAAAACCCTTACTAACCGTTTCAAAAAAATTATGCCTGAAATCATTCAGGAAGAACAAACCTGTGGAGTTAAAGGGAGGAATATCCATGATAATTTGATGATTTTAAGAGACACCGTAGATTATGTTAACAATGAAAATATCCAGGCTGCTATGTTAAGCATAGACCAAGAAAAAGCTTTTGACAGAATAGAGTGGAATTATATGTATTCGGTAATGGAAAAATGGGTATACCAGTAGAACTTATCAAATAGATAAAAATTATGTACAGCAACCCTGTGAGTGCTATTATAGTTAACAATTTTATCACAGAACCATTTAGCGTGACGAGGGGAATTAGACAAGGCTGTCCTTTGTCCCCTCTTCTATATACAATATGTGCAGAGGGACTGGCTTGCTTAATAAGAACTAACAAAACAATTAAAGGAATCCGTTTACCGGGAACGGTTGAGTGTCAAAAGCTAATCCAACATGCAGACGACACAACTATTTTTATTACAGAAAACAAAGACTTTGAAGCCCTTGAAAGTGTTTTCAAGATCTATAGCGAAGGTTCAGGATCCAAAATCAATAAGGCAAAAAGCCATGGTTTATGGCTGGGCAAGTGGAAAAATAGGAAAGATAAACCAGGGGGATTGAATTGGGAAAACCAGAGTTTAAAAATTCTTGGTATTGTCTTCGGTAACGAAGATAATTCTAGTCAAAACTGGGAACCTAGAATAAATAAAATGAAAGCTGTTTTAAATAGATGGAAAGGAAGAAACCTGACAATGAAGGGAAAATCAGTTATTGTTAATAGCCTAATAGGCGCAGGTTTGTCTTACTTTGGTACCACTCTATCATGTCCAGAAGAATACATAAACAAAATGCAAAACATTATTTTGAACTTTTATTGGAATGATAAACCACATAAAATAAAAAAGAACACAATAACAGGATTAAAAGAAAAAGGAGGAACAGGTTTAATTAACGTTAAACTTAAGCTACAGGCCCTCAAAACTAATTGGATTAAGAGGTACACAGAAGGAAGAGGGAAATGGAAACGATTATTCAATTATTGGTTGGAAAAGCTAGCGGGAACAATCGCCTCAAGTGGTTTGTATTCAGTAACCCATCAACCATTGTACCCGAAACACCTACCTTTTATATCGATTTGATTAAAGCTGTCAAAGAGGCTGGTGGTAATATAAGACATGAATGTACTTGTGTTAATGAGGCCCTTGAAGTGCCTTTATGGAAGAATAACATAATCACTGGTAACAATGAAAAACAGTTAGACAGTAAGGTCCTTAAGCCTATGGGAATTACAGACCTGAGACAGGTAATTGAGAAAGGTCAGTTAATTTCATATTGTAAGATGGCTGAAATGTGCAACATCAAGAAGATCAATGCGGGAAAAATCGCAGCAGGTTTAAAAACAAACATTAACAAAATCCTGATAGAAGAAAAGCGTGAAGGCCCTGCCAATCACGTTAGCAACAAAATAGAGTTTAAACTTGATTCGAACCCAGATGATATAATAAGTGTTAAGAATATTTCAGTAAAACAAATTTACCAAAGTCTAATAACCAAAGCTTTCATACCCCCCGTTGCTGAAAAGGCATGGGAAAAACAACTTCTTCTGATACAAAAACCTGACTGGAATCAAATATGGAAAAATGGATGTTGTCAAATTTTAGATCAAGAAGACAGAGATATATGGTTTAGACTTAAGCACAGAATACTTCCTACGAAAGAAAAATTACTTAAGATGGGCATTACCCCTGATGGAAAATGTTACTTATGCAAAGAGTATGAGGAAACAATTGAACACCTATTTCTCTCTTGTGAAAAGGTTTTAGAATCCTGGAACTTTGTAGAATATATGCTAAGGAAATATACAAAAAACAAACAATTCTACCTGAATGATAAAATGATTATCCTAGGGATAGGAAAAGGAGTCCAACAAATGTCCCTTTTGTTGATAGGGAGGCTTCATAGGATAATATGGAAAAATAGATGTCAAATAAGTACAGAAATTAAAACGACTGAACAGATCAATATCTTGACGAATTATAAGACCAGCCTGAAACTTTCAATAAGAGAAGAACAAACTAGACTTTCACACAACGACTTTGAACAATTGTATTTAAAAAACAAGGCTTTGTGCATGTTACAAAATGATGTTATCAATTTCTTGTTTTAATAGCTCTGTGTGCATATCTATGTATATGTATGTATGTATATGTATGTATATGTATATGTGTGTATGTATGTATGTGCATGTATGTATGTATGTATGTATGTATATATGTATGTATGTATGTATGTATGTATGTATATGTGTATGTATATGTGGGTATATGTATGTATATGTATGTATATGTATGTATGAGTATATGTATATATATGTGTATGTGTGTATATGTATGTGTGTGTATATGTATATATATATGATTTATTTCGCTTGATGATTTTCCATTTGGAGAATTTGTGATTAATTGTGCGATTCTTTTGTTTACAATCTTTTTTGTACCAATTTCCTTAAATGTAAATCGCATTTTGTATTGCCTTATTGCATCCACTATGTATTGTGATTTATTGTCCATTTATGTATTTATGTTTTTTATATGTATATAAGGATTAATTCCAAAGTTTGTCCTATGTACAATGTGATATATTGTAATAGTGGAAATTTTGTATCTTGTAAATGTTTTGTTGTAACAGTGATGCAATAAATGGAGTTGTTTTAACTCCACTGAAAGAAAAAAAAAATAATAATAATAATAATAATAATAATAATAATAATAATAATAATAATAATAATAATAATAATAATAATAATAATAATAATAATAATAATAATAATAATAATAATAATAATAATAATAATAATAATAATAATAATAATAATAATAATAATAATAATAATAATAATAATAATAATAATAATAATAATAATAATAATAATAATAATAATAATAATAATAATAATAATAATAATAATAATAATAATAATAATAATAATAATAATAATAATAATAATAATAATAATAATAATAATAATAATAATAATAATAATAATAATAATAATAATAATAATAATAATAATAATAATAATAATAATAATAATAATAATAATAATAATAATAATAATAATAATAATAATAATAATAATAATAATAATAATAATAATAATAATAATAATAATAATAGCAGACTCTATCTACCGAGGTCAGAGGGAGGAAGAGGATTACTTAGTGTATCAGACAGCGTTAACATCGAGAGAAGGAGCTTGCAGTGTCATGTAAGTAGTACTCGGGAAAAGTTGTTGAAGGTTGCACAGAAGTACTTGAAGGCAGACGAATTAGGTCCAAAGGAGTATAAGAATCAAAGAAGAGAAGAAAGAACACGAGATTGGCAGGAAAAACCACTTCACGGCCGATTCCTGAGATGTACTGAAGAAGTGGCAAGTAGCAAGACTTGGGAATCGTTGAGGAGAGGAGAACTAAAGAAAGAAACTGAGGGTCTGATTACTGCAGCGCAAGACCAGTCTCTGCCGACGAATGTGATGAAGGCAAAGATCGAGAAGTCAGATGTCTCTTCTACGTGCAAAATGTGCAATGCGGCGGAGGAGACTGTATTTCACATTGTCAGCGAATGCAGAGTGCATGCTCAGACAGAGTACAAAGGCAGACACGACAAGTTGGCCAAGGTGATCCATTGGGATCTGTGTAAGAAGTACGGTGTCAAGGTGCAATCGAAGTGGTACGACCATGTGCCGGAAAAAGTTGAAGAAACGGACCATGTCAAGATTCTCTGGGACTTCAACATCCGGAAAGATCGTGTTATAGAACATAGACGGCCGGATGTTGTTGTCTTGGATAAGCATGAGAAGATGTGTCATCTTATTGATATAGCTGTGCCGGGTGATAGTAGGGTAGCTTCGAAGGAGAAGGAGAAGGTACAGAAATATCAGGATTTAGCGAGAGAATTCCGCAAGCTGTGGTGAAGGTTATTCCTGTGGTAGTGGGAGCACTGGGTACAATCCCGAAGGCGTTGGAGAAACATCTCAAGGAGATAGGAACATCTGTTAGAGTAGAATTACTACTGTGCTAACGCGAAATAATCGTCGTCGTCGTCGTCGTCGTCGTCGTCGTCGTCGTCGTCGTCGTCGTCGTCGTCGTCGTCGTCGTCGTCGTCGTCGTCGTCGTCGTCGTCGTCGTCGTCGTCGTCGTCGTCGTCGTCGTCGTCGTCGTACTACTACTACGTACGAGGAGGACAGACGTGTGTAAATTGGCGCTCCAAAAAGAAGCAAAAATTTCACTTTTATATAAAGTCCTTTTACAACCAAACGTACCAGTCATCTTCAACGAAGTTATTGTGCAAAATTGTGTTCATTCGAGAGGACCAAAAGAAACATCTAAGGCCTTTTTTGGCCTAACTTACCAATTCAGGGCCCGGTGGCCCGTCGCCTGCGCCATTTTGTATGACCATGGCTACGTATGCCCAGCATAGACCGAGGGATCGAGTAGGCCTTAAACGCCCAAACACGATACGCTTCAATGCCCGCAACGTGGATGCTGATCCAGAACTGGTATACCAAACCATTAACAAAGAATTAGAATCCGTGAAAACAATTAAATGCATTGCTCATCTGGACAGTGGCTGGTACAGGGTCATTCGATAATGAAAAGGACTGCCAACAAATCGCACAACAGGGCATAATACTACAAAAAATGCTTATACAATGTAAAAGGGCGAACGTGCATGACTCCGTAGTGGTATATGTTAAAGTTCCGTATGAAATGAAGGACAACGTGGTGGTTAATGCCTTAATGAAATATGGAACAGTTTCTAAAGGCAGCATGATTATTTTGATGAACAAATTGAGAATGGAGTACGAAGCCTGCTTATCAAAAACGTAAAGAAACCAATACCAAGCTACATCCGAGTGGGAAGTTACACACTCCCGGTTCGACACAAGGGACAAGAAAAAACATGCCGCATTTGCCACCAACTCGGCCATGTAGCAAGACAGTGTAAACAGAGAGGAAGGTGCTTTATTTGTGGGGGACAAGGACACAGAGCAGAACATCACGATGGGGAAAACATGATGGAAACAGAACCTGGTGTAGACCAAAGCAAACGACAGACACGACAAAGAAAAAGAGGGATTTGGGATACATCAGACGAAGAAGAGGAAGGAAAAGAAGACTCCGATGCCGAAGCGTCTAACGATGAAGATATGGAGGATACTAGTGAAAGTGAAAACGAAGAAGTTGAAATCAGAGAGATAAGAGAAAAAGAAACGCCAATTGAAGCAGATCTCACTAAGACAAAGATACAAGAGAATCGAAGGTAGAAGGACCGACAGTTTCAACCGAAAAAGAGAACAACCAAGACGACAAAGAAAAAAGGGCGGACAAATCAGCGGACAAAGAACAAATGCCAAGTCCATCGAATCAGCAATGCGAAAGAACAAATGACAGAGACAACAGCCTTAAGAGGAAACAAAGAAACGAGACATCTCCAAAACAAACGCAAAAAAGAAAACAACCAAAGCTAAATCTTGGGCTGATATAGTAACACAAGCTGAAGACAACAACGATGAACTCAAACCGGTCGAAACAGAAACAGTAGAACAAAATCCAAGAACACAGAAGGTGAATACAGAAGAAGAGTACGAAGAAATGGAGGAACAAGTGGAAACGGATGACACGCAATATGATGATCTAGTACCATGGACAAGGAAGGGGGTGCAGAGATTCAGGAAAAGAAGAGGAACAGGGGCAAGTGCTAATCCAACTAGACCCCTACCGTACGCAGTAGTATGGTAGATGAGGGTTCCCGACCAAGTACCCAAAAAGGGGCGTGGGTTGGATGAGGACGCGGTTAAAAAGGGGAGGATGAGGTTGATGGTGTTGATGAGGTGATAAGACGTTTGATGACGTCATAAGATGATTGATTAAAAAATGGTATTAAAAAAAAGTTTCAAAACTAAAATTTTTGAAAAAAAAAAGATATTGAAAATCGTAGTTAAAAAATTGAAAAAACGAATTGAGATTATGTAGTTTAATAGTAAAAGACGAGATGACGACAAAATATTTATCGAAAACGATTATTCCGTGCGAATGGCTTTTAGTTGGCAAAACAGACAAGTGTTGTATACCCAGTGTGGCTGGTGACGTATTTTGCGCGCAACATCAGTGGCGCATTCGACACGGGAAAAGTATACCGGTTCCATGTCGAAGATGTAAAAATGGTACAAAAGCAAAGAAAAATGTATGTACGAAATGCGGTAATGCTTTAAAAAAAAATTTTTTAAAGCGCATTGAAGGTAGAGCTAAAAGAAAATATAATTTAGTGATGAAAGAGTTGTTAGATAAAACGACTCGTTTATAGTATATAAATAAAAAAATAAATAAAAATTTGTTGTTATGTAGTTATTATAGTAAAAGAAGACGATGATAGAAAAAATTATTTATCAAAAGCAAACGTTATGGGATTTGAAAGAATTTGATGTGGTAATATCAGAGATTATCGAAAAGTTAAATTTATACTTGGAAGAATTTAAAGATATCTTTTCATTATTAAATTTTAAAAAAGATAGAGAGGATGATTTTTTTAATCTTTATTTTTATAATAAACAACAACTAGTTTTAGTTGATAAGAGTGAAATTCATGATGCATTAATTTCAATTTATATTGAAATGTATGAGTTTATGAAAGAATTGATACACGAAAATTGGTTATTAAACTTCGGTTCAGGATGGGTTATTCATCATATTGAAGGGATAAAGATTGTTAACTTGCAATATGAAAATTTTATAGATGGTATGATCGAAGAATTTCATTTAATCATTGAAAGATTTAGCAGAACGTTGAAAGTATAATTTAAAATTTTGAATTATACGGGGGAGGTCTATCAGTCGTAATTACCCGCTCCGCTATTTGCGAAGCGGATTTTTCATCGTATGATTTTTCTATAGTAAAGTTTACTTTAAATTCAAAAGTTTTTCTATGAGTTCTTTTTTTCTTTATCTATATCTTTATCGACGACGGCTTTGACGTCTTTAGGAGCGGTTGTTGGAGTAAATTTAGTTCGAATGTTTTCTTTCATTTGCGAGTATTTGTTTCGCTCCTCGTTGATTAAAAGAAATTCTTCTTGTCTTATAAGACCGTTTTCGATCGCTTTCGAAACGTGACTGTCGATGGTGTTGAGTTTACTCTCTGCTAAAACTCTAATCTCGTTGTGTTTTTAGCTTTTTTATAGAGTTTGAATTTGGTTTTATTTATGACCATGGCCATACTGCCTAGTCCTTTAGCAAGTCCTCCAAGGCTGAATCCGATCGGCACTCCTATAGCGCTAGCGATACTGGCAATTCCGGTTCCTGTGGCTCCGACAGCGCCTAATCCCGCCATTATTTCTACGATGGAACAAGTTTTAATGATTTTTTTGTATTTTTTATACACGGCCTCGCGCTCGTTTCTCTCTTTTAAAATTTCTTTTTGAATGTCGTCGATTTTTTGCAAACGAAACGCATTCACGTTTAACTCTTCGGCATTGTTAAAAGGATTTGTAGTCGTTAATGTTGGATAAATTCTCGTTGTTTCTGTAGAGACGCTCTTATTTCTATTAATAATAAAAGATTTAAAAACAATTATTTTAATGCGAGACTACGTCAACGGGGAAAAGTAATAAATTTCATATTGTAACAGATTCCCGTGTTTAAAGCGCCGAAAAACTTTAGTTGCGCAAAATATTTTATATCATCTTCACTATGTAGAACGTAGCATAATACACATTCTAAATGCCGCGGCTCATTTGAAAAAGAAACATTATCTCCGGGAAAATTAATTTGATTATAAAAATCATCATCATTACCATCAAATTGTTCACTTTTCACTATAGAATAAGAATTATTTTCGCCCATATTCATTTTAGCGTATAATGAATAAAATAATGGATGATTAATTACAAATTGTAATTGATTTGGATACCAATATATTTCAAAGTGAAATTCATTTAAAGAAATAAAATCTATATTTCGTAAAAGTTCACTCGGTTCAAGGTGTCCAACGCGTTCAATGATGTTTAAATGGGATTTTTGTTTGCTATAATTATCGCTACCGCTTTTACGACTAGGACCGTAAATACTCGTCATTTACATAATAAATACATTAATATTTTTGTTGTTACGCGCGACTACGTCAACGGTAAACTTTTAATTTTTATATTGAAACAGATTTGGGTGTTTTGAGCGCCGAAAAAGCTCGCTTGTATAAAAACTTTTTTATCTCGAGTTTTGTAACAAATTTCGTATTCCAAATGCTGCGGTTGATTATTAAAAATAAATTTATTATCTCGAGCTGGAGAAGGAATAAGCTCTACGTTGGCAGTAAAATTGCGCGTTGTCGCATGCGAATAAAGACCATCGGATTTCATAAATTTTACAAAAATCGAACAGTACGTCGGTGATACATTAAACATAAAAAAGGGTAGTTTTAATACACCGTGCCATCCGAGTTTAATGTTAAGTTCTTTAAATAAATTTATCAAAACTATCGTTTGTTGAAATTCACTCGGTTCGACGTACCCGTGACGCTCGTAAATAAACGGATTATTAACATTATTTTGCAGTTGTAAAACGTTGCTATCGACGTCGCTTCTTCGACTAGGACCGTAAATACTCGCCATTTATATAAATAATTAATTATTTTTATTTAATTTCGACGGTTAAAATAACGGGCATACCGTTATTCGAATCCGATGATTAGTAGTTTCTTCAAGTTTCACGTTTATTATCAAATTAGACGATTGCTCAAAGAAATGAGCAGCCCCGCGTCTTTTCAAAATTTTTACGACGCGTTCGAAAACAATATATACATTGGCGCGTATAATAAAATATGTAGAGAATTTCACGTTTCCCCCGTATCTAATTGGAAACAACGAGTCGACGCGTTACAGCAACGGACTAGGCACCGCTTATTTTTGGCGGAACATTGGTAAAAGATACGATCCTGTACCCGGACGCAGCTATGATACAAGTATCATCCGCAACCCTCACCCTAAACCCATTCCCCTCGACCACCCCTCCTCAGACTTTGATAAACACGGTGAAAAAAGAATGGATTTTGACGATGGTGTACATAATCGTAAAGAACATACCATTAGAGTAGGTTACATTTCACAATCTGAGCGCGTTGATACGGCGTGGATTAAATTTATACTAGACGAGTCTCAAGGTTTTACGGATATCGATACAGAACGAATAAAGCGATATTGGGAGCTCAAGCTCAAGCCAAAAGCGGAATTCTTATAGCGGGTACCGGTTTAGACGCAAAAAGAGAATTTTTAAACATTCTCGACGCTTCGATCGATTCTCCTATCGATTTACAATCTTCCATTCAACGATATCAATATTCTTTACAACACGCTCGATCGCAGTTAAACTTTGTCATCGGCGAAAATTTATACTTGATGCCGAGCGACATGAATTTGCGAATAGGTACGTACGCGGGATACAACAATAATATTTTGATCGCGACGAATGATTTATCGCTCGGTTCGAATCGAGACACGAATTCGACGCCCGTTCCACCACCGACACCTTTTATAGAAACTAAACAATAATTTTACTAAACTCGGCTCTCCGATTATTGTCAATCAACCGCCTTTACCAACTGTAGCGACTACATCAAGCGCGCCTTTAGTAGATACTCAACCGATATATAACGATATAGCGCAAAGCGCAACTCACCAAGACGAAAAAAATGCTTTAATTTTTGGTTTCGCGATTATTACCGGACTAGGCATTATGATTTACGAGTTGTTGATTTAACGTTGACGCCGCATATAAGTTAAAACTAAAACTCCGACTCCGGTTAATGCTAGCCACAAGTGTTCCGCAGCCCATCCCACCACATTTGAAACGGTTTTAAATAACCAACTTATCACCGATCCGATAATACCCGGTAAAGCGGCTAAAGCCGCTTTACCGAGTTTCTTTAACAGATTCACTAGATTTTTATAAGTTTTTTGTATCCACTCTTTTACGACACCTCCTGCACTCGGTGGGGGTGGGGTGGGCGGTGCAGTTGGTGCTACAGCATTTACGATCGAAGCGACGACGGTACTGATGGCGAGACTAAACGCCGTTTATATACTCACGACCTTGACGCCTTGTTCTCTAAATAAATTTAAATTTTTTCGCCCAACGTGACGTCTCTTTCCATCATTTTTTGAAACGTTTCTTTAATTCTATTGATTTGACTACGAAGAACGTAATCATTTGCATCTATTTGCGCTAACAAAACTTGTTTGTCGTCTTTTAGCTTTTCCCACTTTATCTTTAGTCTCGCGGATTCTCGTTCATCTTTATCATCTCGATCTCGAGAGTTTACTCTTTTTTTTCAGCATCAGAGATTTCTTTGTTGAGTACTTTCAATTTAGTTAAAAGATTTAATAGTTCGCCTCGATTCGTCGTCATGATTTCATCGAGTCTGATCAATTCACTAAATTGATGTCGAGGCATAACCGTTTGAATTTCTTGTTCTCTCGAAAGAACGGCAATTGCTGTTTGGGTGGCTTCTACTTTTTTTGATTTTTCCACGCGTTGTTCCGGTAAATGTGGTAACTGTCGCCTTGTTTTTGTTCCATTAGGTGATTTATCGATAACATTACCATCGGGTGATAATGGTGCTTTTGCGTCTATTACAACATTTTCTATAGCCTTTTTACCTTTTTCCGAGATTTTTGTTTTTGGCTTCGGTATATCTAAAAGTTCGTAAAATAAATGTTTGCCGTAATCTTTTTTTAAAGTAGATTCTGCTAAAAAATTCTTCAAATTTTTAAAGTTACTTAACCGTATTTGTTTACCGTCTTCTTTTATAAACCAAAGTACTGAGTACTTGTAGCTAAATCTACTATAGTCTTTTTCAACGTTTGGATAGTTGAGTTGCTTGTATAAAGCATCAACAGCTTCTTCCTTACTTTTTTAATACTCTTTACCAGTCGTTTCAGTCTGAACATTACCCAACTGGGTGTTGATGTTACCATCATTAATATCATCTTCAATATATTTATCAACAGCCGTTTCTTGTTCTTCTTCATCCTCATCTTGTTCGTCGGGCTCTTTAAAAAAAACGGATCCTACTCGATAAGTTCATGCCCTCCTTGCGCCATACTATTTTATAATTAGTTTTTATCTTTTTTAAATAATTTATAACTCGCGTAGCCTACTATCGTCATACCCAATACGACGAATACAATTTCTCTAGTTTTGTTATCTTCGCTCGGAGTATAAAAATCCTCTAGTTTAGGCTCGTCGTATAAATCTTTCGGTAAATCGAATTGACTTCCGGTAGTGATATAATATTCGTTCATCGCTTCGTTAATGTTATTAAAAGTTTTTTTAGCTCGCGATTCTTTTTCGAGTCGATCGTTTAAATTTTTTTAGATATTTTGTACGCTTTTTCGACCATTCGTCTCTCGCTTTCGTAAGTTGTTCTAGCGCTAAATCGTGCCTTTTTTGTTCAGTTTTAGAATCATTGTTTTTAGTTAACAAATTACCCAAGATATTTCCTCCTGCAAAAGCTACCGCGTTTACTACGGCGCCGACAACCATCTGAACACTCGTCGTAAATAACGCCATCAATGCCAGTTTATTATAAAATAAACTTTTTTTATTTAAAAAAAAATAAAATAATGTTACGTATTAAATATGAGTCAAGCGTTCGGAGACAAACTAAATCCGTACAGAAAATTGAGAGAACCGAGAGGTATAAAAGGAATACGTCAAAAAGTCGTCATCACAAACAATCCGAGCACCATCAGCGAAAATCAACTGTTGACGGTTCGTTTTCCAAATTTGGGAAAAGACGACCTCATCGTTCCGGGTACGGCTCGATTGGCTTTTAACATTAATCTGGAATCAGAAAATGACGATGCGAGAACGATTGTGCATAATATGGAAACGAAGTGTTTAGTTTAGACGATGCGGACGTGTACAATTGTTTCAAAGACAATTGGTTGACGAGAGACCAACTCGAAAATAGAGCGTATCAAGGAATCGAATCTTCAAATATAACTACCGGTAAATTAAGAGTAAATGCCAGCGACGGCAATGAATCAATCAACGGAGGAAAAGACAAAGCCGTCGCGGATACTCTAAAAAATAGATATTACATTCCGCTCGATTTTGAATTATTGACCGATCATCAACCGTTTTATCAATCCGGAATCGGAGATCGGTTGACCTACGAACTCGAGTTTAATAAATTTTCTAAAGTTATTAAAAGCACGGACAATAATTCTAAATATATCATAAGCGGAATTTCTTTAGAATACCAAGTCGTTAATATGTTGCATCTTGCGCAAACGATTAAAAAGCAATATAGCGACAAGTTGGCGATATTGTACGACAGAGTCTTGAGACAGAGCGTCAGACCGCTAAACAAACGCGATAAAACGTGGAATATAAATCTAAATACGCCGGCAAAAAGCATGAAAGGAATATTGTTTTTGTTCAAAGAACCCGACGTAAAAGAAACGTGGAAATTTTATAATCCTAAAATCGATAAAGTTTCGGTTACTATAGAAGGAGTTCCCAATCAACTATACGCGCAAGGGATCAACACTGGGAAGAAATTCAAAAATATTTCGGAGATTCGAGAGAAGAACACGGTATGCGAGTAACCAAAGCTTTAAATTTATCGAACGTCAAACAAGCCCATTATTTATTAGATAAATACGGTTTGTTTTTAGATATGAGAAGCAGCGACGACATTTACCAAAACTCTACTACCAAAACTCTACTAAACCTAAATCCACCGTTGAACCATCGCCGATAAAATCAACCGTTGAACCATCGTTAAAAGTTGATTCAATCAAAAATAATGTTAATGTTTTCGAAATGGAATAAAAAAAATATATGTATTGTCTATACTATAAAATATGTCTACATCAACAACGATGAATATGAATGGAATCGTAATACGGCTTATCACGGAGGAGTTGTCGGAGTTTTAACCGTTATTTATAGCATGGCTGCCAAAAAAGTGTTTAAATTAAATCCGGCCGATTTGGGAAAGCTTGATGTAAACGACTCGCTTAAACTCAGCGCAACAGTCGGAGCGGCGCTAATGACGCAAACGTGGTTGGTTTAACAACAAATTTTACCGGGCAGTATTATGAATTCTACCGATTGATTATATTTATAAAATATTAAATGGATAAACGCACGAAACAAAAACGAGAAAACGCTTATTATAGTCCGAAAGGATACTACAAAGGTCAATCTCCGATCGAAAAATTAGCTCGAGAAACTAAAATTTCTGCAAGTTCAACTCGACAGTGGTTAAAAAAGCAAGCGCTGTGGCAAATTTATTTACCGTATCCTAAATACATTCCCAGACCGACCAGCTCGAACTCGATTCTAGAAAAACCGAACGAGGTTCATCAAGCGGATTTGTTGTTTCTTCCTCACGATACGATCGGTAAAAAAGTTTACAAGTACGCGTTAACCATCATCGACGAAGCCAGCAGATACAAAGAAGCCGAACCGTTAATCGACAAAACCGCCGCGCGAGTCGGTAACGCGTTCGAAAAAGTCTACGAGCGCAGTTTGTTAACTTGGCCTAAAATTCTCAAAGTCGATCCTGGTAAAGAATTTATGGCGAGCGTCAATACTTTAATGAGTAAAAATAACGTCAAAATACAAAGAAGCGAGGCAGCAAACCACAGAGCGCAAGGTATGGTGGAACGATTCAACAGAACTTTAGCCGAAAGATTGTTTTCTCATCAATACGCGCGAGAAATAGCGACGAATGCTAAAAATAAAGAGTGGGTAAAAAGATTACCGCTGGTCGTAAAAGCTCTAAATAACGAAAAAACAGACTCGTCAATTTAAAACCTAAAGATGCCATTAAACAAAAACTCGTCGAGCAAAATCCAGCCTCTCCGACTCTTAAATCCAACGAAAAAAGAATCGCTTCGAACGCTCTAGTCAGATATTTATACGGACCCGGAGAAGCGGAACGAGATACGAGAAGACGCGCGACCGATCCGATTTGGTCCATAAAAATTTACAACATTAAATCCTCTATGAAAGCTCAAAATCAACCCATCTTGTATTATTTAGAATCGGGTCCCGCTCGTAGTTTTGTGAGAGAAGAATTACAAATTGTTCCGCGAGATACGGAAAATCCACCTAAAAAATTATAACTTAGGTAATTCCCGAAATCTTATAATGACCGTAAGCTAAAGTGTGTATTCCGTTTACTAAAATATATCTCTTTGTGTCTAAGGAGACAATGATATTTGTTTACTTGCGTTGTATATAATCTATGTTTTTCATTTCTAATAAAATTCATAGAGTGATGAAGCGTATTATTTTGAGATAAAACTTGTTTAAAATGCTCGTGTAAAATTTTCTTTTTCAAAACATTTTTTTTAACGCCCTTGGCTTTTCTTAAAGATTCTTCATTTTCTAAAAGTATCGAATACATTTTTGGTCTTAAACCGACATTTTCAGAGATTATAGTTCCTGCAGTCTCGTCTTTCATTTTACCGATGATCTTTTTATTCTCTTCGGAATATAAAAAATGATCTTTGTTATAATTACTAAAATCGTATAAATGATTATCTTTTTTTATGTCTTTATGAACATCTTTCGTTTGAATCTCGAGTAATAAACTGTCTGTATCCGTGTAAAGTAGATTACACTTGTCTTTGTACTTGTTTTTTAAATTATTGTAATAAAAATCGCACTTTAAATATTTAGATAAATCCAGTATGCTCATTCCGACGTATACGGGGCGGTTGAGTACGAGTTTTGTTTTATGCATGTGAATCGCCGCTAGATCGTGATCGAAAATCTTGACCTCGGCAAAATTTGGTTTCGCGATTAATTTACGAATTTGATTTTCTGCTTTTTCATCGTTGAGACGCTTCAAATTCACGTTGACGCGCTTTCGTACATTTTCCATCGTTTTTCCAAATACTGCATTGTTCATGAGTTTGTACAAATCTTTTTCAAAATCTGACGTTGGATTTTTTCTCAAATTCGTGTTTAAATTAATGTACGATTCCATCCAAGGCGCTTGATCAAATTTTAAAACGCGATGAATTTTAGTTAGTTTCATACCGAGTTGTAAATACAATTGTAAATTACGATAATGAAGCACGTATTTTGATTTATCGTATAAATTTAAAACAAATTTTTTCACGTTTGGTGCTGGTTTGTCGTTTAATAGCTCGAGCTGATGCGGAGACATCCATTTTTTCGGTACCACCAACGACTCTGGCGCGAGTGGAAATGCATTGTGAGAATCGTGTAATTCTTTAACATATTCTAAATCCACTTCTAAAATGTAGCCTTGATTCGAATTCGTGTCTATTCCCTTCGATACTAACGAGTTAATCCCGGCTCTCGATAACCATTTAAATTTCCCGATAGGAAGAGGTTGACTCATCGCCCAGCCGTACAAATTATTCGCGTCTAAATATTGTATATAACTACAAGGTTTCGATCGGTCGTAATCGGGTAAATAGTGGTTGTTTGCTTTCGCGTATCTCTGGCTTACCATACACGTTCCTCCTCTAGTACCTTTTTCTATAAAATGCATGTCGTAATCCGTTAACAATTCTAAAGTGACGTTCGAATGTTTAAGCAAAGCCAATAAACAAGTATCCGTACGCACGTATAAATTGTGATAATCTCCTAGATTTTTACATTCAAACTTGTTCCAAACGTTCTTTGCGTGCTTGTATTGTTCTTCCGTAATGCGTTCGTCGTTCAAACTACTATAAAAAGATTATTTCGAGGGAAGACTAGTATCTTCAAAACGTTCGAAAGAGTCCATGTACTCGTAGGGATAAATACCCTTTTGTAAAACAAGTTTTAGTTTTTCTCGATTGCGCTCGTACTTTTTAGTGATTGAAAAAGAATCAACGTCGTTTGATTTTACGAGTTTATCGAGCGAAGCGAGTAAAAATTTAGCGCTATCGATAAATCGCAGTTGCGCGATTGAAAAAGAAATATACTTTTCCATATTGTTCGGAATACACGTTAGATTTCCTCGTGTTTGACTCGCGGCCTGCATAATGAGATGAGAGTCGTATCCTCGCAAATTATGAAATACGACCGGAATAAATGTTTTATAAGGCTTTAAACCTAGTTGCAAGTTACAACTATTGTGCGCCGCTCCTCTATATTTCCCAGTCACGTGACAATAATCGCGTACTTTTATAAACTTGTTATCGTCTCCAAAGAATCCTTTTTCGCATATCCAACACTTTTTAGCAGAGTTATAATTTTCTACATCGTCTCTTTTCATAAACATTTTTTTAAGGATTTTTAAATATCTCGTTGACGTTTTTTACTTCTTTTTGTAATTCGTTAAAAAAATGCTTTGCGGCATCTTTTCCTCGGTATACAACGGGGAAAAAGTTTGACCGTCGCACCGAACGACTACGTACGAATAACCACAAACAACGTGTTCTTGCAGTTTCTTAGTATTGGTCGTATTCGCATCGTCAATCTTTTTAATAATACTTTCAAAGTCAGCGTGTATAACAAAAGGAACTTTCATCTTTTTATGAAAATTTATAAATTTTATCGTATCGTTTTTACCTTTTTCCGGCATGACGATCGCTGTTGGTCTTTCGTTGATTCCCTCGCACATTTTTAAGTGATTTTGAAGATATTCATCCGTTGAGAAATTGCTTAAACATCTCAAACAAAATTGTTTACGATTTTTATGTTTCGTTTGATCGTAAAATAATTTATTTATATCCTTGATCCAAACGTAGTGCGATTTATTTTCTTCGTGAATCAACAATAAATTTATACATCGTTTATCCATGGGTTCTTTGCAAAGTCGTAAAATTTCGAATGATTTTGATTCGTAACCAAAAACGTTTAGTGCCAACTTGTTTTGTTTCTCTACTTTTTTTATTTGATTAATCGGAGTTGGAGCATCGATACCGTCAAAATTAAAACCGTCTTCCGTCGGATAGCTACAAGTTCTATCCGAGTGATGTTTCGCGGGAAAACGAGCGCTACGAAGCGCCCACCGCAAACAATCATCGTCTTTGTTTTTTACGTTGATGCACGCTTTTTTGTTTTTTATGTAGTCGGGTAGCGAGATATAAGAACCGCCTCTCAAAGGTTGATATCTCGAAATGGTAATATCCATACGCGCAATACGATCTACGACCCATCCAGAACCGTTGTGCGTCCATCTTTCTAAATACTCTTGAATTTGTGAAAAAACGGTATCTAATACATTTTCAATACCATCCAAATTTAATAAAACAATTTGCCCATAATTATGTAAATTTGATTCAAAATAATCGATAGTACCCTCTGGTCCATCTTTACGTAATTTAATAAGTATATATATCATAAACTTAAATGATGTAAATTCTTGCAAGTCTAAATTTAACTTTTCGATAATCTTTGGCTTTGCCGCTTCCCAAAAGATGTTTAAATCTTCTTCTTTGCTATGACCGATCGGCACAACCATTCTTCGTCGACGTAAATATCTTCCACCGTCAACGGGTGGTTCGTCAAATCTCAACTCGGGTTCTAATCCATGAAACCTTTTAATGGCGAGGATATAGTCTTTTTTTATGTGCTCTCTTCTCCCGCTGTATCGTTCGGATAAAACAATATTATTTATTCTCATATACTCTTTAAGTTGAGCTAAACTTAATTTATACAATGGTGTTGGTTTGCGGCGTTTTATATATATTTTTTACCGCCTCGTACCAAGACCGTTTATTAACTCTATTTGTTCTACTGTCTCGCGCAAAATTGTTCAATTCTCTCAATGTCCACTTTGATAAATATTTTGTCGTCATCTCATCTTTTACTATTAAACTACATAATCTCAATTCGTTTTTTCAATTTTTAACTACGATTTTCAATATCTTTTTTTTTTCAATTTTTTTTTTTTGAAACTTTTTTTAATACCATTTTTTAAATCAATCATCTTATGACGTCATCAAACGTCTTATCACCTCATCAACACCATCAACCTCATCCTCCCCTTTTTAACCGCGTCCTCATCCAACCGACGCCCCTTTTTGGGTACTTGGTCGGGAACCCTCATCTACCATACTACTTACGCCCACACAAGAGGGAGAGGGAGAGGACGGAAAGACACTTAAGTATAAAGATATTACCCCTTATTGTTTAATTTCAGGATGAAGGCGATACTTCCCATTATTAGTGTTATGACCGCCCTTACAATAGCCACTCTCAATGTCAATGGTTTAAGGGATAATTTCAAATGAGAAATTGTTTTTGATTATTTTGTTTGGAGTAAAATTAACATTTGCCTTTCTTCAAGAAACTCATAGTGAAAAGAACAATGGGGAGGTGATATCGCATTCTGCCATGGACAACGCAATTCAAAAGGGGTTGCTATTCTTGCTTCAGATAAAAGTGGCATTGTATTAACCAATAAACAAAGTGATAGCGAAGGTCGTTGGGTTAAAGCTGACATTTTTTGTCAAGAGGAGAAATTTACTCTAATGTCAGTTTATGCACCAAATGTGTTGTACCCCAGAATTAATTTTTTTAAAGAACTATGCAGTCATGACATTAATGTTGACAAATTTATCATGGCTGGTGATTTTAACTGCCAACTGGACATGAATAAACAGCAAGACCGTAGTATAGGTAACCTAAAATGTCTAATACAAGAAAAAGAATTCATTGACTTGTGGAGAACAGTTCACCCCACAGATATTGGGTATACATTTTATCATAAAGTTTTAAAACGATCCAGTAGGATTGACTATTTTTTTTGTGTCTGAAAATATGCTTCACCAAATTACGGAGATTGGGATAAGTGGAATGGGTATGGCTGATCACAAAGTTATCACTTTGCGACTTAATAACCAAGATATTATAAGAGGCCCTGGCAGATGGATGTGTAATAACTCTCTCCTTAATGATGAACAATGTAACACTAGAATAGCTTATTTTTGGAGATACTGGAAAACTCAGAAGCGTAAACATAACAATATATTAACATGGTGGGACATAGGGAAAAGCCGTCTCAAAGAAATCATTAAAGAGTACGGTGTTGAAAAGGGAAGACGGGAGAAATATGATAGAAAAAAATTACAAACAAATTATGACAAGATGATGGCCGATCCACGCAACCACTCTGATGAAATCAAACAAATTGAAAAGCAGCTGAAACAGTTAGAAATTAAAGAATGGGAAAAAGCCAAAATCAGCGTTAACTATTTAAAAAAGGTTGAAGGTGAAAAGCCTAGTAAATTTTTTCTGTCTTCCCAGAAACAACAAATGAAAACCAATGTTATGAAAACGGTTCAAGACAGTAAAGGCAACCTCCAAAACAAACCAGTTACCATGCTTAATTGTGTGAGAACGTTTTATGAGAAACTGTATTATCTGAAAAAACGGTTGATTACCAAAGGGAAACAATTCTCAATTCTATTAAGAGCATAACATTTGAGGATGAAGTTAAAAGTGCCATAGAACAAGAAATAAGTGAACAAAATCTATTCTTAGCTCTTTGTGAAATGAGTAAGGACAAATCGCCAGGGTTGGACGGTTTAACAGTTGAATTTTATACTACCTTCTGGCCTGTTATAAAAGATGACTTTGTAGAAGTTGTACAAACTTGTAACAAAATGGGTTCTCTACCGAATACCATGAATACAGCTTTAATTTGTTTAATATTTAAGAACAAAGGGGACAGATGTGATTTAAAAAACTGGCGGCCTATCAGCTTACTCAATGTTGATTACAAAATTATTGCTAAAGCCCTTACAAACCGGTTCAAAAAAACCATGCCTGAAATCATTCAAGAAGAACAATCTTGTGGAGTTAAAGGGAGGAATATCCATGATAATTTGATGATTTTAAGAGACACCGTAGATTATGTTAACAATGAAAATATCCAGGCTGCTATGTTAAGCATAGACCAAGAAAAAGCTTTTGACAGAATTGAGTGGAATTACATGTATTCGGTTATGGAAAAAATGGGTATACCAGTAGAACTTATCAAATGGATAAAAATTATGTACAGCAATCCTGTGAGTGCTATTATAGTTAACAATTTTATCACAGAACCATTTAGCGTGACGAGGGGAATTAGACAAGGCTGTCCATTGTCCCCTCGTCTATATACAATGTGCAGAGGGACTGGCTTGCTTAATAAGAACTAACAAAACAATTAGAGGAATCAGTTTACCGGGAACGGTAGAGTGTCAAAAGTTAATCCAACAAGCAGACGACACAACTATTTTTATTACAGAAAACCAAGATTTTCAAGCCCTTTAAAGTGTTTTCCAGATCTATAGCGAAGGTTCAGGATCCAAGATCAACAAGGCAAAAAGCCATGGTTTATGGCTGGGCAAGTGGGAAAATAGGAAAGATAAACCAGGGGGATTGAATTGGGAAAACCAGAGTTTAAAAATTCTTGGTATTGTCTTCGGTAACGAAGATAATTCTAGTCAAAACTGGGAACCTAGAATAAATAAAATGAAAGCTGTTTTAAATAGATGGAAAGGAAGAAACCTGACAATGAAGGGAAAATCAGTTATTGTAAATAGCCTAATCGGTGCACGGTTATCTTACTTTGATACCACTCTATCATGTCCAGAAGAATACATACAAAAATGCAAAATATTATTTTGAATTTTTATTGGAATGATAAACCACATAAAATAAAAAAGAACACAATAACAGGATTAAAAGAAAAAGGAGGAACAGGCTTAATTAACGTTAAACTTAAGCTACAGGCCCTCAAAACTAACTGGATTAAGAGGTACACAGAAGGAAGAGGGAAATGGAAACGATTATTCAATTATTGGTTGGAAAAAGCTAGCGGGAACAATCGCCTCAAGTGGTTTGTATTCAGTAACCCATCAACCATTGTACCCGAAACACCTACCTTTTATATGGATTTGATTAAAGCTGTCAAAGAGGCTGGAGGTACTATAAGACATGAACGTATACTTGTGTTAATGATGCCCTTGAAGTGCCTTTATGGAAGAATAACGTAATCACTGGTAACAATGAAAAACAGTTAGACAGTAAGGTCCTTAAGCCTATGGGAATTACAGACCTGAGACAGGTAATTGAGAAAGGTCAGTTAATTTCATATTGTAACATAGCTGAAATGTGCAACATCAAGAAGATCAATGCGGGAAAAATCGCAGCAGGTTTAAAAACAAACTTAGCAAAATCCTGATGGAAGAAAAGCGTGAAGGCCCCGCCAATCACGTAAGCAACAAAATAGAATTCAAAATCGATTCGAACCCAGACGATATAATAAGTGTTAAGAATATTTCAGCAAAACAAATTTACCAAAGTCTAATAACCAAAGTTTTCATATCCCCGTTGCCGAAAAGGCATGGGAAAAACAACTTCTTCTGAAACAAAAACCTGACTGGAATCAAATATGGAAAAATGGATGTTGTCAAATTTTAGATCAAGAAGACAGAGATATATGGTGTAGACTTAAACACAGAATACTTCCTACGAAAGCAAAATTACTCAAGATGGGCATTACCCCTGATGGAAAATGTTACTTATGTAAAGAGTATGAGGAAACAATTGAACATCTTTTTCTCTCTTGTGAAAAGGTTTTAGAATCCTGGAACTTTGTAGAATATATGCTAAGGAAATATACAAAAAGCAAACAATTATACCTGAATGATAAAATGATTATCCTGGGGATAGGAAAAGGAGTCCAACAAATGTCCCTTTTGTTGATAGGGAGGCTTCATAGGATAATATGGAAAAATAGATGTCAAATAAGTACAGAAATTAAAACGACTGAACAGATCAATATCTTGACGGATTACAAGACCAGCCTGAAACTTTTAATAAGAGAAGAACAAACCAGACTTTCACACAACGACTTTGAACAATTGTATTTAAAAAACAAGGCTTTGTGCATGCTACAAAATGATGTTATCAATTTCTTTTTTAATAGCTCTTTTGCTGGGGAAAATCACATTAGTTCAAATTGGCTAGGAAGTGTTTTTTTAATTTTAATTTTAATTATAATTTATAATATATTCTAAGTACCAATTTCATGAAACCTTTTGATGTATGGGATTGTCTACAGATGTATGTATGCATATTGAATGTGAAATAATTTATAATAAAAAGAACAATATAGTTCCATCTGAAAGAAAAACAAATAAAAATAAGAAGAATAATAATGAGAATAATTGATAATAATTGAGAAAAGTTTCATTATAGTTGTACATTTATTACTTTATTGCATCAGCTATGTTGATATGTATGTGTGCGTGTGCGTGTGCGTGTGCGTGTGCGTGTGCGTGTGCGTGTGCGTGTGCGTGTGCGTGTGCGTGTGCGTGTGTGTGTGCGTGTGTGTGTGTGTGCGTGTGTGAGCGCATTCAAACCGGGGACGTATAACAAAAGGGACAATGGTCCCCGGTTGCTCTCACAATGGAGAACAATGCGTCCCCGTATTTTTGGACAAAGGAATTTGACAAAGGAAGTCCCCGAATGCCGGTGTTTACACACGTGTGTGTGTGTGTGTGTGTGTGTGTGTGTGTGTGTGTGTACGTACTTACACGCCATTCGTTGTGGGGTACCAAACACAATGGTACCCCACAGAGAATCTTTAGAAATGCTGGTACCCCACAGGGGAATTCAATAGAAAAGGGATAATAGAACGAAAACAGGGATAATAGAACGAAACAAAGAAGTACCCCACAAGTGGGCATATGTGAGAGTGTGTGTGGTGTGTGTATATAAACCCCTCAAAAAAAGTTTTGCAATTCAAGTTTGAGGGATGATATCTTTCTTGTTACTGATGTATGAAAAAAGAAACTGGTGTCATTGAAAATCTTGATTATTCCTCTTTACAATGATGTGTCATTTGTGATGCTTATGCAACCATGGAATGCGCAGTCCTTCTGAATATGCAGCAAGGTCAAAAACGAAATGTTGCAAAATTCGTTGTTTTCAATAGTTAATTCATCCAAACTTTAATGACAAAACAATGATGACACAGACAATTTTTTTTCTCTCACTCTCTCCTCTCCTTTTATTGAGAAATGGTTACATGTCAGTAAGTCAGTAGCGGGTAGATGACCCGAACACAGCAACCACGGCCTGACACCTCCTCCTCATGCTGTTCACCAGCCTCGTCACACGAAGCTGTGGGATGGCGTTCCACTCTTCAACAAGGATCAGCCGGAGTTGTCCAATTGCTTGGGCCTTTAGGAGATTCGATAAGCGTGGCATCTTTAAACATCTTACAAACGACCACTCAGTAAACTGCAGCTCTACCTCACACAAACATTATTGAAGGCACCATTGACATTCATGCAAGACATGCACTGTCATCTGGGCACTATTCAAAACACATTGCATCTTCACAAGAAATGGAGACTTCGGTGTTGAAAACAATGCTTTTTGCAACATTTCACTTCAGACTTTGCCCTATATTCAGGAGTACTGCACATTCCATGATTACATAATCACGGCAGATGGCACATCATTGTAAAGAGGAATAATCAAGCTTTTCAATGACACCAGTTTCTTTTTTTCATACATCAGTAACAAGAAAGATATCATCCCTCAAACTTGAATTGCAGAACTTTTTTTGAGGGGTTTATATATATATATATATATATATATATATGGTGTGTGTATATGTGTATATATATGTGATTTATTTCGCTTGATGAATTTCCATTTGGAGAATTTGTGATTAATTGTGCGATTCTTTTGTTTACAACCTTTTTTGTACCAATTCGCAATTTTGTATAGCCTTATTGCATCCGCTATGTATTGTGATTTATTTATTTATTTATTTTATTTATTTATTTTTCATGAATGTCCATTTATGTATTTGTGTTTTTTAATATGTATATAATGATTAATTTCCGTGTTTATCCTATGTACAATGTGATATATTGTAATTGTGGAAATGTTGTATCTTGTAAATGATTTGTTTTGTTGTAACCGTGATGCAATAAATGGAGTTGTTTTAAAAAAATAAGAAAACAAAAAAATAATAATAATAATAATAATAACAGCAGCAGCAGCAGCAGCAGCAGCAGCTGTTGCTGTTGCTGTTGCTGTTGCTGCTGCTGCTGTTGCTGTTGCTGCTGCTGCTGCTGCTGCTGCAGCTGCTGCTGCTGCTGCTGCTGCTGCTGCTGCTGCTGCTGCTGCTGTTGCTGTTGCTGTTGCTGTTGCTGTTGCTGTTGCTGTTGCTGTTGCTGTTGCTGTTGCTGTTGCTGTTGCTGTTGCTGTTGCTGTTGCTGTTGCTGTTGCTGTTGCTGAAAGTGCCGAATTGGAAAGCCCCGGGACCAGACCAAGTGCACGGATACTGGCTAAAGAACTTCAGTAGTCTTCACGAAAGAATAGCCCAGCAGCTGCAACAATGCTTAGTGCGTGGGAACGTTCCGACGTGGATGACTGAAGCAAGAACGGTTCTCATCATGAAGAACATTAAGAAGGGTAACGTTGCAAGTAACTATCGACCTATTACATGTCTACCCATGATGTATAAACTTCTGACCGGTATCATTGCAGAAGATCTGTATAGCCACATAGAAGATCAGCAGTTATTTCCAGATGAGCAGAAAGGTTGCAAGAAGCGGTCAAGAGGAACGAAAGACCAACTCATCATTGATAAGACGGTGCTAAAGGACTGTAGGAACAGGAAAACGAATCTGGCCATGGCATGGATAGATTACAAGAAGGCATACGACATGGTATCACACTCGTGGATTATGGAATGTTTGGATATGATAGGGGCAGCTGATGCGGTGAAATGTCTTCTGGGTGAGAGCATGAAGACATGGAGAACAAATCTGATGGCCAGTGATGAATGTCTTGGTAAGGTAAATATCAGACGAGGTATTTTCCAGGGCGATTCTCTGTCTCCACTGTTGTTTGTTTTGGCGCTGTTCCCTTTGACGATGATTTTGCGGAAGGTTAGTGCGGGATACGAGATGACGAAGGATGGATGCAGGATTAATCATCTGCTCTTCATGGACGACCTGAAGTTGTTTGCGAAGAACGAGAAAGAGATTGATTCCTTGGTGCAGACTGTACGGATCTTCAGCGATGACATCGGCATGAAGTTTGGTCTGGAGAAATGTGCTGCGATGACCATGAAGAGGGGTAAAAGGGTACATTCGGATGGAATTACTTTCCCAGACGGCACACAATTGAGAGCGTTGGGTGAAGAAGAAAGTTATAAGTATCTTGGAGTGCTTGAAGCAGATCACGTTCTGCACGAGGAATCAAAAGAGAGGCTTAAGAAAGAGTATATAAGACGAGTGAAGAAGTGTTTGAAGTCCAAGCTGAATGGAGGGAATATGATAAAGGCGATCAACACTTGGGCTGTGTCGCTGATGAGATACAGTGCAGGAATTGTCGAGTGGACTAAGGCAGATCTAGATGTTGCTGACAGGAAAATGAGGAAAGTGATGACGATGTACGGTATGTTACATCCACGGTCGAATGTCAGCAGACTCTATCTACCGAGGTCAGAGGGAGGAAGAGGATTACTTAGTGTATCAGACAGCGTTAACATTGAGAGAAGGAGCTTGCAGTGTCATGTTCGTAGTACTCGGGGAAAGTTGTTGAAGGTTGCACAGAAATACATGAAGGCACACGAATTAGGTCCAAAGGAGTATAAGAATCAAAGAAGAGAAGAAAGAACACGAGATTGGCAGGAAAAGCCACTTCACGGCCGATTCCTGAGATGTACCGAAGAAGTGGCAAGTAGCAAGACTTGGGAATGGTTGAGGAGAGGAGAACTAAAGAAAGAAACTGAGGGTCTGATTACTGCAGCACAAGACCAGTCTCTGCCGACGAATGTGATGAAGGCAAAGATCGAGAAGTCAGATGTCTCTTCTATGTGCAGAATGTGCAATGCGGCGGAAGAAACTGTATTTCACATTGTCAGCGAATGCAGAGTGCATGCTCAGACAGAGTACAAAGGCAGACACGACAAGTTGGCCAAGGTGATCCTTTGAGATCTGTGTAAGAAGTACGGTGTCAAGGTGCAATCGAAGTGGTACGACCATGTGCCGGAAAAGGTTGAAGAAACGGAGCATGTCAAGATTCTCTGGGATTTCAACATCCAGACAGATCATGTTATAGAACATAGACGGCCGGATGTTGTTGTCTTGGATAAGCATGAGAAGATGTGTCATCTTATTGATATAGCTGTGCCGGGTGATAGTAGAGTAGCTTTGAAGGAGAAGGAGAAGGTACAGAAATATCAGGATTTAGCGAGAGAACTCCGCAAGCTGTGGCAAGTCAAGGTGAAGGTTGTTCCTGTGGTGGTGGGAGCACTGGGTACAATCCCGAAGGCGTTGAAGAAACATCTCAAGGAGATAGGAACATCTGTTAGAGTAGAATTACTACAGAAGGCGGCACTCTTAGGGACAGAAAGGATTCTGCGAAAGACACTCGAGATCTAAGGCTACGGGACGTAGCTTGACTCGAGGTGTAACCGGCAGAAAGGAAAACAAGATCTTTCTTTTCATGCTGTGCTAACGCGAAATAATAACAATAACGATAACGATGACGATGACGATGATGATGATGATGATGTACAGTAGGTGTTGCGGACAAAAATACACAAACATTCTACTTGATTGGGATTCGAACCTAAAATCTCCGCATTTCTGATCAGATGTCTTAACCACTAGACCACCATGCTAACCTTCGACAAAACCCCAGTACGATTCCTTTAATCAGTCGATGGATAGTGTAACCACGGTTCACCACTGGACAATAAAGAAAAAAGGAGAGTCACTTCCTTGAAGAGGCTTATATGTTGTTTGTGTATCCTAATACACTTTTCGCGTTGAACACGAACTCTCTTTTCAGCGATAACATGTTTCTGGGTGAAATTTTATTCATCCATAAGAATATTAGTTCATAAAATATTGTTTAAGGACGATGCATGGCTGCAATGCGCTTGCGCAAAACTGAACTTTATTGTAGCGTGCATCGTACACGGTTCATCGCGACGGTTCACCATGCCACTTTGGTCCATAAGTTCCCAAAAGAATGTTTGTGTTCAGCGCGAAAAGCGCATTAGGATACACAAACAACATATAAGCCTCTTCAATTTGTTTTCATTCCCTCATTCCGTTATTTTGACGAAAAATCCAACGGTGATCCATCGAAACCAAAATAGAAAGGAAGGGAGTGAATCTCCTTCTTTATTGTGGAGTGGCGAACCGTGGTTACATCATCCATCGACATATGAATGTGATCGAACTGGGTTCTTGTCGGCGGATGTTACGGTGGTATAGTGGATAAAACACCTGCTGTGAAATGCGGGCGTCGTAGGTTCGAGTCCCACCAGGCGCGTAGCCAGCCCTGTCGGTCCGGGGGGGCAAAATTAAGATGATCGTCCCGATTTCATGGTTTAAATTTAATTGCGAAATACTGAATAATATTGAATCAAAACAATCGATATATTGTACAAACATGATCATCTGTGATTTATTGTTCTTTCCTTTGATCTATACTGTCTGAACTGTTGCTATTAATTTCTACACTGTCATGACTGTGATGAACTTAAACATTCATAATTAATCGTATTCGTAATGTATATATATACACACCGTTTACAACACACATTACACTGAAAAGTTATTCGTGTACATGTCGTATAAAAACAACTTTAATAAAATGTTGTAAGACAAGTTGTAAATACGTTCTGCACGTAACCGAGTACATACTGGTTCATTGTATTGATTCAAATTTCAAGTTTTTAATGTTTTAATGTTTGTTTCTATATAAATTCGTCTCTAATTAACAAAAAGTTGAAAGATCCATCTGTAAGGTCCATATTTTATGAGCAATTTATATATCTCATTAGTGCATTTTGTTGCCTTTCTTGTAATGTCAAAATATATTTTGCTGCCAATGGCGAGCGTTTCTATCCCAGGTTCCTATGCAAATGAAACCAAAAAATGAATCACCACATCCCTGTTTATCAGCAACTATTATACTAAATTTGAGTTGCCATTCGCCGAGAACAGACATCATACTAAAGTCCTCAATGACTGCGTCAAAATCAACGTGCTCTGCGAAGTCGCGTTCTATGCTGAGAAGTGCCAGTGATGACAGCCTCTGCTCCGACATAGTGGATCTTAAATACGACTTCGTTAGCTTCAATCGACTGAACGACCGCTCACTTGAAGCAGAGGAAATTGCGATTGTACCAAAAATTCTATACAGAGTACATAATGTCGGATATGCTGTATTAATGTCCCATTCCTTGATCTTCTGCAACATTTCTTCAAGAGAATTCAGATTAGCATCGGCAAATTCCGGTGTGTCTCTGTAAAATTTGCAGAATTGCTGGTACTCTGATTTAGCCAAGTCCTGGTCAACATCGTCTTCATACATAGAAGAAAGCAGTTCAAATGATTCAATGTCGTTTAAATGATCTGGCATAAGGCACTTAAATGGAACAACTAAAATCATTAAATCGTGTTTGCAGTTCTCCAATAAGTGTATCATGTATTTTGTAGAATACATTTACTCTAAACCTATCAACGGGATCCTGACCGCTGTCATTCATACATGTGGACGCGGTATTGTGGTTACTTACACCATGGAGGAAGAAATCTGTTTTCTTCCTCCATGCTTACACTGCATACAATGTACATAACGTATGATGAGATCAATTTGGCGGCCAGTTTGAAGTACATGTACGTTCTTCCTGGAAGTTGTGAGGTAATGCAATGCTATACTGTATATTCAACAGTGTCAACAGACAAAACAATTTAATTTCACTTTTTGGAGGCAATTATTTAAATTTCACTAATTTACATCCTCTTGCTATATAAACCCATAAAAAATATTATATTTGGCAGCAATTTAATTTAGCGAATTGGGCCTCCTAGCGAAATTAAATTGCTAGCGAAATTAACTTGTTTTACAGTATTTGATAAAGTGATTTCCGGGACAAAAACCGGGTATAAAAACTTCAGATCTAACTTCCCTTCCTCAATCCTCCCTCTCCCGTCTCCCTTTATCAATTATTCACTCCCTTTACCATTCCCTAAATCATCCTTTCCTCCCTCCTAAATCTGCCTGCCTCTGCATCCTTCGTCCCAGGTCCGTCCTTCCGCCCTTTCCGGTCCCTTACCCTCTCCGGCTCCCTCGGCTCCCTTCCTTCACTTACCCCTGCCCTACCGCCGTTTCCACCGCCCTAACCTTGCCTGCCTTAAGTTAGGCTGCCTTGAGTACTCGCCCCAACGGTCCTATCCATCCCTTTCTTCCATTACCAAGGCCCACATTTCCTTCTCTCCCTCCCCTCCCTCCCTCCTCCGTCCTCCCTCATTTCGTCAATAATCCCTACTCTTCTAATTTCTTTCTTTACCTCTTTCGTTTTCTCTCCTCAGGTCCCTCCCTCAATTTTCCCTCCTTTTCTCTCTTCCTTTCCTTTTCTCTTTTCTTTATTTTTACCGTCCCGATTTTACTTCTATTTTTTTCCGGGGGGGGGCAGTCTGCCCCCTCACTAGCTACTAACTACTACTGAGTCCCACCCGAGTAGAACGTTTGTATATTTTTGTCCGCAGCACTCTGGAAACACTGAGTATACAGAGTATAGAGTACTTATCACACGTTAGGGTAAAATCTATAATAATATTTTATTATTATTATTTTTTCCCCAAAAAATGTTCTTTAATTCAACCTTTGGACCCCATTGTTTGGGAAACAAAACCAAACACCCCTCCAGCCAGGGAAAACATAATAATACTACTGTAATAATAAAATAAAATAATCTGAAAAAAGTACAATTCACAAAGACAGACAATAAGCGCATGGATAAAATGGGCATGTCGCTCACATTATACTACAAGGGAATTCAGACAATCGCGGTCAAATCTCGCTGGGCCCCCCGGCCCCTGACAATGTTGGCTCTCATTGCGCGGGTCTGTGCTCCGGCTGGAGATAACAACATCGGTGGGGGGAGCGGAGAGCAGGGACAGGGAGGGTATGTTTATTGTCACATGTCCCAACTATTTTGGCCGGGATTGTAGTCTTGGTTCAAGACTGTGTTTGTATGTTTTTGATAAACGATCCGACGGCGCTACACGAACGCTACAATCACAAACCGCTACAATCACGAACCGCTACCACACACGAACCGCTATCAAACAGTCTTAGAAATTTCGTAGAATCTCTCAGGAAAACGGGGGAACCACTACACATGCTTCAATTTGAAATGCAGCCCACGTTTTCGGTG